>JAKCOX010000045.1:4912500-4935000 GCA_022605575.1 Laterallus jamaicensis coturniculus | reverse complement strand
GCCACTTCTGTATGAAGGTAAACTGCAGCACTTTGATAAACTCTGTCAGCTTTTCACTACTGTATTTCAATCACAGCTCCTCTTTTGAAATACTTCAGCATCTCTTTCATTCCACGGTTGTATTATTAACTACATTAAAGTATGAAGTCCAAGTACCCATTTCAGACACAAGTACCCATATATCTCACAGCGAATGGCAACCAGAAAAAATACCTCAAAACATACTACATTCTTAACCCTAAATGTTTGTGGCAGGAAAAGCACCATGACTTGTTTTGCTTTGCTTTGCTCCTCTTCACTCCACACCCGCCTGCTCCCACCTCCCAAGAAAGCTGTCATGGTTCAAGTGCAGCCTTGGCAGAAGTGAAACGAGGCAGCACATGTGCAGGAATGAACCAATCTAGTAGCAGAAATACAGAAATGTGTGGGCTTTATAGGGCAGGACGTTTGCCAGACACAGACCTTGGTTATCGGTACTTGCCTTCAGGAAACAAGCAAGAGACACTGATCTGAAGAGTTAGTGGTGAACCGAAGTAAGGGAAATTCCAGCAAATTATTTATGAGAAGTACTTTATATAAAGAGTAATGGCAAGGTTCCTGATCACTGATCAGTTACTGAGCCCATGGAAACAGAATTCTAGCTGCTCAGACTGGATCTCTGCATACATCTATTTAGGTATTTAAACCAAACAAAAAATATGAGGATTTTTAAAATAATGCATTTCTTATTCAATTATTATTGTTACAAGATGTTGTAAATAAACCTGTATGTTCTCAGGGTATGGATGGGTTAATGACACCAGTGCTCTAAACATGAAAGATGAAACAAAAATGCAATTATCTTTTCCTTTTCTGCATATAAGGTTATGAGAAGAGCTATGATCTAATTTGTTCTTAATGCCAATGTCAAGCTGAACTCAATATCATTCAAAATGATGCTATGACCTAGCTACAATATGGACTAGTATGGCAATAACAACAGAAATCCCTGAGAAAATCATTGCAACCTTGGGTGACAAAAATAGAGAGAAGCCATGAACAACCTAATAACCAGAAGTGGCAGCTTAATAGCGTGCTTCATTTCAGCCTGTAGCCTAAAAAATACAGACTCTAAAAGGAAATCTCAGACTTTGAGAAGACCCTATATAATTGCACAGATTGGGTCTTGTCATTAGCCAATTTACTCTTCCTCAGATTTACAGTTCTGGGTGTAACAAAATCTTTGGCACAAGGTGCAGACTCTTTTTTTCACCCTTCAAATCAATTTATTTTATACTCACTGGAAGTCAATTCCTTAGCTCTCTCTGAGGTTTAGGCTGCTATTCGGTGCTGAGAGAGCAGCCTTTTCAGGGGTTTACAACACAAAACACTAACCACACACTTAACATTAAACCTGTGCTGAAGCTTCCTCAAAGTAAATGGGATGCAAATGAATGTTTGGCTGTTTTGCTTAATACTGATGATCTCTGCACCTCTGAACTGTTCTGTTGCCAGCTGCCATGTACAACTTACAAAGAGATGTCAATTTTATAGGATATGGATTGAATCATTTTAAACTAATCCCTGCAGAAAAAAATCCAGCTCATTTGGAGAAGGGAAAAATGTCTGATAATTCCGCCTCTGCAAGTCGCTCAGATGGGTGGAAGAAAGTGGGAGGAAAGCCCACGGTACTCTAGCTGACACTGTAGCCATGTGGCTTATACTTTACTTCCATAATCATTTATAAAAACACAGCAAAAAGAACAGCACTGAGCAGCTTGTGTTCCTATCATAATATATAACCTCTCAGTACTTCATGTACAATAATACCTCCATGAAAATCAAGCTGCATTACTTCTGCTTCTTTGTACAACACTTTACATGACTAAGAGCGGCGAGTGACAACACATTCTCTGGTAACTGAGATTGATTATTGGTGCTTCAGCACATCCATAATCATGATGCATGCAGCAAGGAGAGATGGAATTATTTCCATACAGTGCCCTGATTGGTACAAAAAACTTTTTTTCTTACTGAACTGAATATGTATAGGATGCATGCAATATGCTCTAGAGGAATAAGTATTGTGCTAGCTGTCAAAAGGTCTCTAGCTATACTCCTGCCTTACGTCTGAGCAAGACGCGTCATGCATGCTGACTGCATTTGCTACTCTTCAGCCACAGTGGTCAACACTATAGAGATTGTAAATTTAATGGTGGTTACCGGTCCATAGTACCTGAGACATTGTTGTTCTACTATTAACAATAGGGAAAATCTGGAAGAAGAATTGAGTGTGGTACATGGCAGAAAGTATGGCCATGGTAGGTCTGGATTTTATTTCAGCAACATTCTTTTTACAGCTGGTCAGTTGTACTGACTTCAGAAGAATTGCTGTAGATGGTTACTAATGCAGAGACACTGGAGTGCGGACCTCTGTATCTGCTTAGAGCAACAGGAAACTTCAGAGTCTTTAGCACAAAATCTGCTTAGCAATTTTTTTCTTTCCTTTTAAAGCATATTAGACAATGCTCTCTCAAAATTTTTTTTCATATTTTTTCCAAAAATCTCAGAGGACTTAATACTTTGGTGAAGTTGTTATGCCATAAAATTCTGGAAGTTTCAAAAATATCTGACTTACTAGCATTTCATACTTGGTAACTTTGCATTTTGGTGAATAATGAAACTTTTTTAAAGTTCAGGAGACTTTTCTAAATCAGAATCATCACTTCCTGCTGGAGAAATGAAAACAAAGATTAGTTTGCCTTTTCAAACAGGCACATGAATAGCCTTTACTGTTCTCCCTGTTCTGAGCAATGCTGTTTAACTGCGGTATTACTGCAACAATAAAAGCTGGTGTTACAGTAAATCTCACTTGATCAAATGAAGAAACAGTATGTTGAGGTTGTGGAAATGGACAGTGCACTGTAAACTCCTTAATGATTAAGGCATGATTAATTAAATACTTTTTGACATGAAATGTGGTGAGAAATTGTTCAGCAACAGAAAAAGCAGTAATATACTTCGGCCATATTGAAATTTTCTGTATTAGGGTTTATGCACTAAATTGTGGAGAGTTGAATAAGCACTTATATAATCCATTTCCTGGTTCTTTCATGTGTTCTTCCCCATCCATCTTACTCTAAATTTTAGTTTACTTATCTCAAAAACAGACACAGAAATTGAAACCCCTCCTGAATAAAGTTTTGTATATACTAGTAGAGAGAGGAGAAAGAAAAACTTCTCTTCAATAGTGAACTGGATAGACTAAAAAGTCTTTCAATTACTGTACAGACATATATATACATACAGCAGCATGTAACTCATTTAGCATAGGTTACTAAAAAAAAAATCCATGAAATTACAGCAATTTTCATTAAACTGTTGACATCAGTGGAGGCACTTTCAATTTAGTCCAATGTGGGAATACAGAATGAGATTCAAATTTACCTTTCAGGAAACATTATAAGAAAAGTCTTTGCAGTGTCTCCCCAAAGGCCAGGGTCAACTTTTCAAAAGCAGCCTTTGATTCTGGATGCTCAGCCCGAGACAGCTCTTTTGAAAATTTTGCCATGGATATAAAATCCTTAATACCTTTATGTTAGGCAGCAATCAACTAGAGATTTTTCCTACTGGGACGGGGTGGGGGCTTGTAGCCTTCTGCAGCTGACACCAAGTGGCACCTAGTCTATCAGGAGCAAGTATATGCAAGGCAGCTAACACTAGCACTGGGTATTAAACAGACAGCTTTGGACACCTGCTTTTGCTCAGCTCAGTTCCCATTTTCTCTCGTACCTTTGTTTTTATTTTCTCTTCATCTTGTACAGAGACTGCCCACGGCAGTTCTTCGCAACCCTATATAACCTGAGAATGAAGGAATTAAAGTTCTTTGTACAAGCCTTCGTGACTCTCTGCCAGGCTGGAAAGGGCACCCTTCCGATGTCCTAAGGATCTTGCCATCTAAACCCTTGAGTAAGAATACGTTTTTGTGGGAGGTGGCCTCGAAATTAAGTTAGATGGTCTTATAGCTGCTCTCTTTAAGAGTGTATCTCTTTAAGAGATGGATTTGATAAGGTACATAGAAGGAAAACGAGGTTCTAGCTAAAAGCTCTCTCAAACTACTTTCAAATGCACATTTGCGTTTTACAAAATTGGGTAACAGAAGAATAGCTTCTGCTGTTGCTGTTCCTTTGGGAAAGAGGAGAGATTTTTTCATTCACTTTTCCTTAATCAATGTGGAAAACATTCCCAGAACTCCTATCAGGTTTTTTGTTTAAATAATTATCCTTGTTGCATTTCAAGACAGCCCATCCTCTTTCTCAAGTGATTCACATGTCTTCTCTATTTCCCATCTCTAACTCTCACTCTTGCCTTCAGTCTCCTTTTGTGTACCTCTGGAAAATTCCATCCATTTTGCTTACTATCCAGAACTGGTGGTCACTCCAAGTTTGAAAGACACAAAACACCTATGTGGATGCAGGAGAAGAAAAATATTACTATATTCAAATATAACAGCTGAAAGGTGAGAGCAAAAGATAACAGGCAAGATGCTTAGCATCAGTTTTATGGAAGATAAGCCAGGAAAATAAGAGCAAACACAAAAGCAAAGCCTGAAGCTGCAGAGAAAGGCAGGAGTTACCACTGATGCAAACAGTTAGATATTGTCTGCAAATAGATCCTTTCCTCTTAAAAGTCGTTAGCCATATCGATCACTTAGTTATTAGAGTAACACTTGCCACAGTCTGATTAATACAGGATTCACAAATCTGTTGGTAGAGAAGGACATGTTGACTGTTCTGGCTATTGTTAGAGCTACTTTTGGACTTTCCCTTCTATGCTAGATTAGCCACATACCCACAGCTCTAGATCCTAAATGTTGTGGATTAAATAAATATGTTGTATTGTGTCTTTTTAATCCTTTCAATTGGTTTATATTGGTCTTGGCTCTGAAACATTCCCTTCTGAGAGTGCTCAGACATCTATACAACTAATGGGACGCAGACGGATGATTCAGCACATTGGGATGTCCTCTGGGTACCCTGTATCATGGAATCATAGAATGGCATGGGTTGGAAGGGGCCTCAAGGATCATAGAGTTCCAATCCCCCTAACACAGGCAGGGCCACCAACCTCCAGGCCTGGAGCTACCCAGCACCCCATCTAACGTGGCTTGAATATCTCCAGGGATGGGGCATCCACCACCTCTCTGGGCAGCCTGTTCCAGCACCTCACCACTCTCTCTGTAAAAAACTTCACCCTAATATCTAACCTAAACCTTCTCTCCTTTAGCTTTAGTCCATTTCCCCCTGTCCTGCCATTATCTACCCTTTAAAATTCCCCTCCTGTCTTTAAGCTCCCTTCAGGAAGGCTGTAATGAGGTCCCCCCGCAGCCTTCTCTTCTCCAGGCTGAACAAGCCCAGCTCCCCCAGCCTCAATTTGTAGGGGAGGTGTTCCAGCCCTCTAATCATCTTCGTGGCCCTCCTCTGAACCCTCTCCAACAGTTCCACATCTTTCTTGTATTGCAGACCCCAGATCTGGACACAGTACTCCAGGTGGGGCCTCATGAGGGCAGAGTAGCGAGGGACAATCACCTCCCTGACCCTGCTGGCCACCCCTCTTCTAATGGAGCCCAGGATACCATTGGCCTTCCGAGCTACAAGAGCACACTGCTGGCTCATGTTAAGTTTCTTGTCCACCATGACACCCAGGTCCTTCTCAGCAGGGCTACTCCCAAGGAGCTCTTCTTCCAGTCTGTAAATATGTCTGTGATTCTTCTGGCCCAAGTGCAACACCTTACACTTTGCAGTGTTGAACCTCATTAAGTTCACCCAGGCCCACCTTTCCAGCCTGTCAAGATCCCTCTGGGTGGCTTCCTTTCCTTCTGTTGTTTCAACCACACCACTCAGCTTGGTGTCATCTGCAAACTTGCTGAGGGTGCACTCAATTCCATCATCAATGTTACTGATAAAGATGTTGAAGAACACTCGTCCCAAGACAGACCCCTGGGGCACACCGCTTGTCACCAGCCTCCACCTGGACATAGACCCACTGACCACACCCTTTGTCTACGTTCTTTCAACAAGTTTCTTATCCTGCCACATCAACTGCAAGCCTCACATTTCATATACCACTCCTTCTAATCACAGCATTAACGTTAAATCATAAGAATCTACATTAAGATTTATTGACATTGGTTTTGGCACTTCACTTTGTCAAGGTAGGCTGATATTATAAGAGTTTTCAAACTCGAAACCGCATTTACTACAGTATTAACCTATTGTCAGGAACTAGGAAGTCCTTTCTGAACATCCTGGATCATCCTTTTCTCATCATAACTCTTGTCCTGAGCTACACTCTCAATGTTTAGAAGTGGAAATCACCTGTTGGTTTCTGCTGTAGAATAGATTTCCACAGTCCTTCACAAGAATCCTTTATTCTTGAAGAAGGAGTAATTCTAGCTAAGTACTCCATTTGTTTTCCTGCAGCTAAATGAATGACCTTCTTTCAATTACATTTACAGTAAAAAATGTAGCATTTACAGTATTTGAGTAAAGTTACTTTGGTTGTTTTATTTATGAATATTGATTTCTGCATAAAGATACCATTTCCACTTTAATCTTACTTTTTTTGGTGAATGAGCACTAATATTAGCTTTTAGATGAGCCACAGCAGGCACTGCATAAAATACTGCTGAGGGTGTAAGAAATACCATGTTATACTATTTAGCAACACAATGTCAACAAGGATGAGAATGGAATATTTCTCTCTGAGGGTTAGTTCTTACTCACATTGATGTCTATGGGAGTTTTATCATCAGAAATCGCCAGGCTTTCAATCAGACTCTTTAACAGTAAGGTCTGGAGTTCTAAACTCACTGTAAGCAGTGAGGAAAAAAATCCCCCGAAATTATTAATATGAAAGGGTTGTGACTCCTACTCCTTTTTTACAACCACTTTCAGGAGCTTCAAGTGTTTTACTTCGCATGTCTTTAAATACTAAAATACCAAAAGACCAAAACGGGCTGCAGAGCAGCAGTACATTAGGTGTTCTGACACTGTAGCTGCAAGAGCCATTTCTATGGTACATCTAATGTTTTGCTCCTGTGGTCTGCAGCTGCCAACAAGATGCTAATAACTACTATATGGGCTGGTTTTGCTCTATTGTTCATATGGGCCAGAAACAGAGTGGAAATCTCTAATCACACTTAAGCCAGCTCTACAGCCAAACTCTCACATTCCCTTCAAACACAAAGACCTGCAGGGATTTTAATTTGATCAGTTTTACACATTCTAAGAAAAATGTTGCACTTACTATCTTCTTCTTTCCTATGGACTAGTCAAAATTCACTAGGATCAAGGTTAGTTATAGACCTAAGTCAAGTTTATTTTATTTAGGAGAATAACACTGAAGGGATAAAGTAGCCAAAAATAACAAACTGCAAATACATACAGGCCCCTTGCAACTCAGTATATTCTAAGTCAAGTCAAGATACAAAAAGTCCAAGGTACATAGATGGCTTTTACTTTAATGGAACAGAACACAGAGAGCTTTTTACATACAAAGCAATTTGTAAACTAACTGGACTAAATACTGCTACTGTATTCAAATGTGGCATCTATAAGGCATTGAGAAATAATTCAATTCAATTACATTGGATAGTGGGTCTTTTTTAAGATAGGTTATGTTTCACAGGGTTTTATTTTATTTCATTTATTTATTTTATATTTTGTTTTATTTATTTTACTTTATATGTAAATGCTCTGTCAAAATAGCCTGGGAAAAATGTCTTCACAGAGAAGAAATACACGGTCCTCAGTTCTGTTTTTTCTAACATTGGCACTGGTTTGAACTGTGTCACCGGTTTACAATGTATTTATATATGCAGTGATGCAGGTTAAGAACTATCCAAGAGTATGTATGTCTGCTTCTGTTGCAGTGTTTGAATTCTGAAGCCAATTTAGCTTGATCATCAATGTAAATAAAGAAACAAACAAACCTGTTTGGAATATTTTTTATCAAATACTCTACAGATTGTGATAGCTTGGTTTGGGTTGGATAAGAAAAAAGTAGATCCATCTGCTGTGCCATCAATTAAAGGAGGAGATCTGCAAATATGATGCAGTTGATTGCTTCCTATTAAATACTCAACTTTTAGAGATTCACTCAATGACCTGAAAGTGTGTATATTTTCCCAACTCTGACATTTCTACTTGGCAGCCATGTTATTTTATTAGCATAGTGTCAGCAAACTGGATGTGTTGCTTTGAATTTCATCCGTTATCCACTGTATTTATTATGAGTGCAGTATCTCAGAACCATTTAGACTACTGATGGCCTAGTGAGAGAAAAGAAATGAAAGCAAAAAGCAACAAAGTGCTAGAAAGTCTTGGAGTGTTGGAAATTGCCCAGTCTGCACAGAGTTGATTTCAGGCAGACCACTGGTAGCTACATTGCTGCACTTATTTGATCTGGTTCACCAGTTCATTTTCTAATTTCTATCAGCAAATATGTGATGAGTCTTAGTAGCTCACCACACCCTATCACTTAGCTTGAAAAATCTACAGAAAATCAAAATTGCTACTAAAAAAAAAGATGAAAACTTATCAAATGTAAAATTAGATTAAGAGTCAATCAAAATCCAACTGTGAATTTATCATTTCAATGAATTTCAATGAATGGTTTAAAATCTGTTCGAAATCTATTTGAAAATGAATATGTAATAATACAGACATATCTCTTTTTCAAAGCTAGTATTGTCAGATGCATTCTGTGCATTATAATTCATGAACAGGGTAGATGACTATTTGAGAAGTATTAAAATGAGCTGACTTTTCAATACAAGTGTCTTGACAATAAGTTTTTCTATTCTTGGCAATTCAGAAATGTAGACAATTGTGCTAGAAAAATAATATGTATTGTAATATTCATTGTACAGTAGTAGTATAGTAAGTGGCAATTCTGGACATTACAAGAGACACAAGGATTATTTTCTGTGATTGCACAGAGAATACTTGGATTTCTTGTGAAGCTTTTGCATTGGAAATGAGATTCATCAGTCTGAACAGGGCAGGGTTAGAGCCCTTAGCAACATGCTTATTTTGTAGAAGGTCACTCAATAATAACTTCCTCTGCCCTCCAAGCTTATTAAGACTGACTGGCATATATTAATGAAAACACCTGATTCTCCAACCATAAAACCCAGACAAAGACTTTATTTTAATATTAAGGAAGGAACCCTTAATTAGCAGGGTTTCAAAAATGTCAGCTTCTTCTATTAGCTGTTCTGGTCCATCAAAGCCATAATCCCTACTGTCAAATTTCATCACATGATAGACAGTTTGCTGGCTATCTTTTTTTTTTTTTTTAACTGATCATACTGACTGAAGCTTTTTATTTTGCCATCACATTTAACAAGTTTGCATGCATTTCGTTGTTACATTGCTGATTTTACTCCTTTCAAAGTCTGCCTGTGTCAGTTAAAAGAAGAAAAAATCTGAGGGAACATAAAATATTACATATTGATACACAGACATATAATTAAAGACTTTTGGGGAGAGTTCTCATTCATAATATTGATTCTTTTCTAGGACATGCAAATGTGCTTCTGTGAAAACACGAATAAAACCCACCATTCGCAGATAAATTTCCATTTCAGGCATGTTAAGAGAAAGAAAAGAACAAATGCTCGAAACATTGTGAAGACCTTTGGAGATGTTCATTTGTTAGGATTAACCCACAGTACACCTTCGTGCTACATTAAATTTGTTCAAGTAGCTATTGCTTGCACTGCCTTTCAGATGAGAGAAATTGAGTCAAATTTCAATGAAATAAACATCAATTTCAAAATTATGTAATTGCTTATTAAACATTCACGCTCATGGAAAAAGCAATCTATTTCTTTTGCTTAAAAGAAAGCAATAGAAAGTTACTATTCTGTCACAGACTTCTAAACCTCCCTCTCTAAACTCTCTCAAACATTGTCTGTGGATTTCAGAAAGATGTAGTCCCAAAACCAGCACACAGGTATTTAGTTCACCTATGTAGGTTTTCACTTCTTCAACAAGAAAAATAAAAATTGTATAGAATTTGTAGGATGACAATGTAGAACAGCGAAGTAAACTCCCCTGTTCTTTTCATGCCTAGGTTTTCTTTAAATCTTTCCTTCTAAAATTTCAGATTTCTTAATAATTTATGCAACACGCACATACAAATGATACAGTAAAATTAAGAAGTCATGGTGTTGAATATGTAACTGAATCCAGGTAAGAGAAATGAATTCCCAGTATTCTGGAAAAAAGAAAGAATTTTTTTGGACTGGAAGAGAGTGGGTAACATTTCTATTTCAAAGTAGGAGACAAGTAGTTTGGAAAGGAAGAGCAAGATATGCTAGAGTGAACAAATGAGACATACAGGCTTCTGCCAAGAACTGGAAGCAGCATGAGAAGCACCAAAAAGCCAAAAGCATGAAACAAAATGGAGGTAATTTGAAATATTACTGGGACAACCTAAAGGAAGTGAGGCAGATTTGTCAGAAAAATAAGAATTTTGGTATCCTTAACAGTTGGAAAGAAAAGAGCAGTCACATTTTACTCAGACCAAACAAAAATGTGAGACTGACGTTGGATCAGGAGGGAAAGATTAAAGCAGTGAAGGTTGTAGATAGCCAAATGATTGAGAAATGGATAGAGATGAAAAAACAAATTTTGGATGGTTTCAGATCTAAAATGCAATTGGTTTTAGGGAGAGCCAGCTTGTATAGCAAGTATTATGAAAGACATGGAGATGAAACCACGATAGGGAATCTGGATAATGGGATGATAGTGAATTTTAAGTTGTCAGAAAGAAAGAAGAATGGATAAAAAGTACTTTATATATGTACTTTTGCAGTATTCAGCACTACTGAAGAGCAGACAGGAGGGAGAAGGTTCTGCAGTTTCAGACACATGCTGACTGCAAAGAGTCCCCAGTTCTAAAGACAAAAGACAACTTTAGAGCTTGATGATATTTTTTGCATCTAGAATTTCTTAAGTGTACTCATGTTACAGTAATAGGCCAAAAGTTCACTTCTGCTTAGACTGAGAAACGGGCAAGAAATGGAAATACATAGAAAATCAGGAGAAAAAAAAAAAAAAGAGACTCAGAATTGTAGAGGCATGTGAAAATCTTTGAAAGAGATGAGAGGGAAATGGTGAAAATGGATCTGAACTCAGAGAAAGATCAGCAGAATGGAGGGAAATTAAGACTTAGTAAAGGAGGTACAGAGGGAACAATCAGGAATATGACAACTGAGAAACAGAAATGCAAAAAACGAGGAAGAGGTGAAGCTTCTGGGAGAAGATGATATATGTAATGAAGACAGTAAATCCAGAAAACAAGAATTCCAAAAGATATAGGTGTATGTTAATTGTTAATCAACTTTTAGCTATACTGTGGCTATGATATTTAGAGAAAACAATTTTCCTCCCAATCTCAGGAGAAAAATTCCAGGTCTTCCCATTGTGGAATTCTTCCCACTGCTAATGACTGTATAAACCTGTATGTGTTAATCCAGTATCCCTGTGCCACTGTCTTTCTGGAGGTAATAAAAATCAAATACAATCTGATTGTACATATGTGAACTAACTAATGAAACATTACAAAGTGTTGTATTTATTTTGTCTGCTTAACCTCACTTTGCTGCTTCCTGAGTGCCTAAGTCTATTGCAAGTGACAAGAATGTTTCTTAGCTGAATCTACAGCTAGCCACTCCATCCTTTTTAATGGTTTTAGTAACAGTGAACATATGATTTTTCTCTTCTAATTAATTTAGAAATCAAACTCACTATTTAGAACAGTAGAGTTCCTTGCCTTTTCGATGATGCATCTAAGGAGTATAGCAACAGTGGCTGGCAACAAGATAATAAGGCCAACAGATGAAGCTTGGTTCTCCCTCCAGCATCACTTGCAATACCTACTAACTAAAAAATATTAAATCGGGAATAAAAGAAAGCTTTATTAGCTTTACACTAATAGGTTTGAAAACTAAGTTTGTCCTCTAATTACATTCAACTAAAGCTGTTTCCATGACCTAGTCACTGTTGGGACTCTAGTGTAGAGTAAAATGCATAAAACATGGTCTGTAACTCAAGCATTTGTGACAAGAAAGCATGTATTTTTCAGGCTTTTCCCTTTCTCTTATTCACTCAATTTTTTCATTTTTTTTAATATTAAATAGTTCCTTTGTTTTAATTTTTCTTCATCTCCCCACAGCAAATGCATTCCAGTGTCTGTCTTACATGACATATCACAGTGAGGGTCTTTTCGTCACTTCTTTGAGCAGTCCTGCTGTTCTGCCAGTATAGAGGCTCTGTTGGGATCCAGCATGTTTCTTGGACTGCTCCCATTATGAACATGGGGCTGATTCCATGGGTATCAAACGGGGACATCAGAAAGAGAAGGAAGAAAAAAAGGCAACAGAGGCTTTTTTGATTGACAGGAATAACATGTCATGTTTACGGCTACAGCTATGATCTGAGAACATCCAAGAACTGCTATGCCTTGCTAGCCATCAGTGTTAAGTCATACAACAGTCACATAAAACGCGAAGATCCAGAGTATCTAAAATACCAATAAATAAGAAATCATCCAACACTTCTCCTTATGGTTGCCCTGGCTGAGAAATATTGTTTGGCTTTGAGAGCACTGCATGTTCATGAAGAATGAAGTATGTTTTATAGAAAAAAACCCAAACAAAACTCCACAAACATTTTTTGCCCATATATAGTTTCACTGATTCTGAGTATCAGACAAGAAACACTGACCTGCATTACAATGTCTTAAAGGCGTTGTAATGGAACACTGAACCTCTAGGAGATGGTGAGCAACGTCCTTGCTTTGCCTGTTCCCTCTGCTTGGCTACTAGCTGAGGTCAACCCACCACTGGCAAAATGCATTTCTCTGTTGTGGTGCTTTAGGCTTGGCTGGAGGCCAGATGCCCACCAAAGTCGGTCTATCTCTCCCCTTTTTAGTTGGACAGGGGAGAAAACATATATTGAGAGGCTTAGAAGTCAAGATAAGGACAGGGAGAGATCATCCTGTAATCAGGATGGGCAAAACCAGACTCAACACAGAGTGAAGGAAAGAAAACAATCTAATTACAGTACACTACACACACAGTGAAACTAGATCTCAAAGAAGCACCTTCCTCCACCCCTCCCTTCTTAGCAGACTTTAGTCAGGATTATGCTCCCTTCTTCCCTCCCACTGTGGCACGGGGAGGGTAGGGACTGGGGAAATGGGGTTCTCGGTAGCACCGTCCCCCCCCCCCCCCTCCATTTGTAGCAGACTTCCCTTTAGTCATGATTTCGCTCTCTTCTTCACCTCCCCTCACCTCCCCCCATTGTGGCACAGGGAGGGGCAGGGACTGAGGAGATGTGGTTCTTGGTTACTTCTTCATGAGCTGTTTTCCTTTTCCAGACCTTAGAACACCTCTACCTCCCCACCCCTCCCTTCTTAGCAAACTTCACTCTAGTCATGATTTCACGCCCTTCTTCCCCCACACTGTGGCACAGGGAGGGGCAGAGACTGGGAAAATGGGGGCCTCGGTCAGTTCCTTGCAAGTTGGTTTCCTTCAGGGTATGGGGGAGGGGGGAAGGGACATTCATTCCACACCCTCCCCCTGCTGCACCGCGGGGTCCCACCCACGGGAGACAGTCCTTCACGGACTTCTCCAATATGAGTCCTTTCCCACAGGGTTCTAGCTCTTCACCAGTTTCCCCGGTGTGGATCAGTGTTATGGCGGACAGTAATAAATCACAATGTCTCTCAGTCCCAGTCCTCCACGGGGTCACCAGCCTCCCCCAGCAAACCTGTTCCAGTGCAAATCTCTCTCTTGCTCAGCTCTGTGTCTGTTTATCTCCATGGTCTGCAAATGCTGGCAGGGGCTTGCTCCAATGTGGTCACAGCATGTCCTGTATGTCTCCACCTGCTCCATCCAGCATGGAAACTCTCCATGGGATACAGGTGGGGTCTCAGCCTTTTCCATGGGCTGTGGGGGTACACCCGCTCCACCATGGGTCTCTCCACAGGGCATAATTCTCTCCGGCACCTGGGGCGCCTCCTCCCACCGCCCTCCTCGGCCTTGGTGCCTGCACAGCTCATTACATCTCACTCCCTTCTCCGGTGGCAAAATGCAAAAGCTCGCATTTTTTTCCCCCTCTATGTGATCCACAGAGGCGCTGTGACCATTGTCGATTGGCTCAGCCTTGGTCAGCAGCAACTCTGGACTTGAATTGGCTGATGTTTACTCTTTGAGGCCTGCAGAGAGCTTCTAGGTGCTTATCACAGCAGCCATTTTCTGTAGCCCCCAGTCTCTCCCAGCATCCAGCTATGCAAAACTGTGACACCTGTTCTATTAAAAGGCAAGAATTTTAGCTGAGTAATAAGGTCAAGGGACTTGAAGTCTGAGCTTGTAACTTTCTGAATATGAATTACTGTGTTCACTTTCCGTACATTAGATAAACGTGGAATTACTCATAGTCTCTTCACATTAAGTGGCTATACTACTATTTTCTTACCCTACGTGTGTATCCAAGGATTAAGTACAGTAATGTTAGGAACATAAGGAGATGAGAAATGCCCTCCTGAGTCTGACCAGTAGCTTACCTAGACCAGTGTGTGCACTCCAGCAGTGGCACTAGGAACTGCTGTTATGCTGAGGATGTGAGAGTGGCAAGTTCAACGCTGGCTCCCCAGTATTCACAACTGTTGCATATTAGACTACATTCCTACTTATTCCTTTTAGTGCTTATGGGTCTGTTTTCTATGAATGTCTAATTAATTTTTGCACAAGTGGGCAATCATCAATCCCAGAAAAATGCTTTTTCTATTTTTAACTGATCCTGTCAAAGATTCAGTAAGTGCTTTCCAATTCTAGGACTGCAGGATTTTGTGAATAAAAGGCCTGTCTCAAACCACTACACTTTAAATTTTGTAAACTTTGATCATAATGCCCCATTTGCTGTCTCCTGTCTAAAATGAAAAGCCCCTGCCTTTTCCTTGTCTCTTTGTAATGCAGCTGTTTGATCCCATGATCATCGTAGTTACCCTTCTCTGTACTATAACTCCACAATAGTCCTGGATGCAGGACTGGATGCAGGGAGCAGAACTGCTTATAATACTCAAGACATGAGAACATCAAGGTTTTATGAAATGGCAGAATGATGCCCTCTTTCTTGGCCTCTATATTCTCTCTCATGATGCTCAACATTTTGGCTGCTTCAGCATATCCAGTTGACAATTTTAGAGAACTATTGATAGCGGTTTCAAGATTCTTTTCCTGGTTGTAACTACTGCTGTAAGTTGAAGACTTTAATAGTACTCTCTCTGTGGTCAGTGTCTGCAAAGCTATCCTAGAGCTGCCTCCAATCCAAGCAGCAGAAACAAGACCAGAATGGCATTACAAGTGGTCTCTGTCATACCTTAGTGTCTTAGTGTCTTAAAACTCAGATGTTCTGTAGCCATGGCTTTAACTTCTGCTTGGAAAACTGTATGGTGTTGCCTTGCTGCTCGAATCCAGATGATGTATCACAACTTACTAACATGGTAATTTGTATACTTGACCGGCACTTCCTAAGCCTCTGTCCAGCATCATGTTAGCATTTTACTGTAAGTTGTTGTAAATCATATTGGTAGTACAATATGTGTGTTTTATACCAGACGCAGACAAAATGACTTATTTATGGACTAATGGTCCCTGGATATTGCAAGGTACAGCAATGCCTAATTGAGGAACCAAAGGGAGACAAACATAAAAGAGCAGGAGAGCACAAAGATGCAAGCAAATGAATGTAACTGATTTTTTTTTTTTTTTTGTCAGTCCCTCAAAATTAAGGCAAGAAATTCTGGTTTGCCTTCTCTAAGAGCAGTATACTTCGGTGGGTTGGAATGGTCAGTTTTTCACTGGTAGGTGGGAAAATTCAAAAGTCTTCAGTTGGAAAAGAGTATTTTAATCATTGACTGGAATGTCTGCTTTGCTGGCAAGGTAAGCTATTATTTTTGTATATAGCATGTAGACTAGTGTATTTGGACAAATTCGTGAGGCAAATAAAGCTGTAGCCTTTCCTTGCCAAAAAAAGAGTGTACTATCGAGCCATCAGGACTTGCATCATGGGAAAGGACAGAAAATGAATATGCCAGAGATAAAAGGAAAAAGATACTGCTTTAAAGAAATGGTAAATCACTGAATTTAAGAGATAGGGAATTAGGTTCAATGATAGTTCAGTATGACATTTTGTTCCTTGCCTTCTCTATTACTGTACAAAAGAACTAAAGGACGCTAAATGAGATCTTGATGTAAATATCTAATTAGCCCTTTGCGGTCCAAAATTTGCCCATAAACCATATTTTCCTATAAGTACAGTCTCTTCTTAAAGTGCCATCAAATTCTCACATTTCAGCCTTTATAGGAGTTTAGATGTACAGATTGCACTGACTGTAGCACATGGTATGTAGCCCAAAATATTAAATACATTGCTAAGGATATACAAATCTTCAA
The DNA here is from genome assembly GCA_022605575.1 of Laterallus jamaicensis coturniculus. Classification (NCBI taxonomy): domain Eukaryota; kingdom Metazoa; phylum Chordata; class Aves; order Gruiformes; family Rallidae; genus Laterallus; species Laterallus jamaicensis. The sequence goes on along the minus strand of JAKCOX010000045.1, from coordinate 4,918,490 downwards.
TTTCCTTTTTCAAAGCTGGCTTACATTTTTATACTTTTCTGCAAAAGACTCTTCACCAAATTGTAAAACCCTCCTGTAAGTACTTTTACACACTGAACGTATAAGAACTCACTTTTCAAAAGAGAGCAGAAGCTTGGTGACAGAAGCTGTGCAACACACGTGCAACCCTATCTATGATTTAATTCTCTTCCCTACACATAAGGGCCTCTTAATGGATTTTTTGGGGAGTATTTGGAAGCATATAGACACACATACAGAGAGTCTGCTTTGGAGATGAGTTTTTGCACAAAAGCCTCTTCATTTGCATTGTTATCAATTAAATTGCCATCAGTACTGCAGGCACCTCTGGCAGGGTTCCAGGCTTCAGAGAGGTTGGATTGACTCGCAGTCCTAGAAATAAGGGTCAAACTGACTCTCACCTTTGCAATACTGATAGAAGCCCTATATAAATCACCCGATATATAAATATTTATTTATCAACAGTTGGCTAGTCAGCAGCCTGGTGTGGTCTGCACATATTTCATAAAGCAGATGGTTTACATTTTCTGAACTCAAGGCAAAAGTCAACACTATGTGACACTCACTATTTAACAGGATTTTTTGATGACTGATATGACATAATTGTCAAGAGTTTCAACAAAACAAATGGGTCAACTCCTGACTATGTGGAGGACTGTTCTTACATTCTCATACTTATCGAAAGAAAAAATTAACTTCTGAAATGAACTGCACAATAGCTCACCACACGGACATATCATGATCTATTCCAATTGTTAGCACTATGTTATCTGTGCCAGCTTCACAAAACTGCTACAATTCCACTTTTTCTTTGTATCTGTAATGGTTTCCCATCACGCTGATAAGTGGGCAGCCATTTCGTTTCTCCCTGTATGGATAGAGCTGTGAAGGAGAATTAGATTCCAACACTTATGTAACGGAGATTAATTGATTGATTAGATTATTAATTAAAGTTTCCATTAAATTCTCTTTTCAAAAAGCACAGGATTGTGGTTCCCCAGGGTTTTTTCTAACCCTTGAAATCATAAACAAGAGAATGCATAACTAAACATTGTATCTTATCTTGTGACAAATAATTAAGCCAGCAGATGCATTGCTATGAAGGAAAATATTTTTCCTTCCAAAATAGTCTTTTCCATGTTGTTTTCTTCAAACCTTAGGAAAGAGAAAGGTGCCTTTTGATTTTTGTGGTAGAGATTTTTGGGTTCCCGTCACTGCAACAGAGGAATGGCCACGCAGAATAGCTTGGTTTAAACACATATGTATGCATGCCTGTTTGTATGCATGCATGACTCTCTGTTTGGGGGTTGTATGCTATTCATTTTTAAGAAAAGAAAAAGAAGTGAAAACATGACTTAGGTTGTTTTAGATTTGAACTGATGTGGTCTACCTAGAACTTCCAGCCACATAATGTTTCAGAGATCTATGGAAAAATAAAAACAGCAAGTGGCCTTTTAGGTAACCCATAATTAAAAGCAATTTTGAGCTGTCTTTTCAGGGAAGCTACCCAGGGGAAGTATTTGCTACCTGTTTGACCTTCACGATTGTGAGTCCTTGGCAGTGTCAGCGACCCTCTGAACTGAATTCAAAACTAATCTCTAACTGAAAAAGAGAAACAGAATTCATGCAAATCATATTAATTCCAACATTTCCCCAGTGAGCTGGGTATAAACTACAGCCTAATTAAATATTTTTTAACGATGTGAGTAATTTTTGCCAAGGGGCGGATTCAGGGGAAAATTTAATATGAGATCACAAAAGCTGTTCCCAGCGTTGATTCTGTAAATTAATGACTATCTGCCTTATGATAAAAACATGCTGCCAAGAATGAAAATGAAGTCAGCAAAGCTTGCTCTATTTGTCTAACAACCAAATATACAGAATGCAAAACTTTAAAGGCTATGGAAAATTTCCATTGTCTGTATGATGTACTCCTGATAAAGATGCATGACACTGACAGCATAAAGCTGCTCTGTATTATTCCAGACTACCAGCTCTTATTAGTTATCACTAATACAGTGTTAGCTAGTGTTACGAACTTTAGTGAGGCAGTGCCAACCACCACCATCAAGATCCTGAGAGGTATTTATTTATGTGTGGGTAGGATAATGTGCTGTGGCCATTTCATAAACTGCCTATCTAAGGCACACTGAATGCTGCATGATTTCTCAGAGTCGCTCACAAGTGCCAATCCATCTTCCCTAACACTTAAAAAGACCTTATCACTGTAGTATCTGGGCACCAATCTTAAGTGCTTGTCAGGAAGAAAATCTCATTAAACCAATGTTATTAGTGCTTTCAAATAATAAATGCACAAACATTAGAAGTATGATCAAGAAAAAACTGTACAAAGAGACAGGAATTATTGATGCATCAGTCTGGCCGGCTTCTTATCACGATCTGGAAATTAAACAGTAAACCTAATGTGACTGAGAGGCTGCTTTATAAAGTATAGCATTAGATCAGATATTGAAGATATTCAAATGCAAAATCCTCTGTTTAACCAGTAAAAGATTCCTTGCTCTTTGTTCTTCTCATGCTAACCTAACTTGTAACAAGACAGACAGTTAACACCAAGGAGTTACAGAGCATCACCAGATGACAGGTGACTAGGACTTTGGTAGCACCCTGGTCAAGAGGTCAGCCCACTGTAAGGACTTTGCATCCCTATTTATTTAAATTCCTGCCAGTGCTGGCCACTGAGACTGAATTTACAGCTTTTCAATTAGAAGGTCATTCTGTGCTAACTAGCACGCCATTGCCTCATTATAATCATAAAATTAGTGAGAAAAGACTAGCATGAATAATATGAAGAAGCCAATCTGAAAGGTGAAGAGGTGCTATTTTCTTGTTTCATCAAGAGATGGGAATAATGCTTGCTGTTTAGAAACAAATATTTTCCTTATACAGCATGGGTCTCTTAGGAAAGAAACACTTTACAATTTTTCTCTACTTCAGAACAAATAAATTGGTCATTTTCTGTAAATTAACCTTGACAGATGAAAGGACAGTTTATGACTGCTGAACAGTGTAACTTAGGTCACAGCTTTATATAATGTGAAATGTATGTGTGAGATTTTAAATTTCAAAGCACTGTAGTAGGGTTTTTGGATTTCTAATTTTGAGTTTTGTCATATTATCTCTTTTTGTAAGCATAATTATATTATTTAGACTTTTAAAAATAAAAATGATAAAACAGAGAATCAGTTAATTCAAAATATATCTTAGGATATTAGTTAATCTGCTGCCTGAAACCTGAGAATGTCATTGAGACTTCGGTGTGCCTGTGAACATGCTGCAAATTATGAGTCATTGTTGCACAGAAATATAAGCTACACAAAGGATGAGGGCTGTTGCAATTCCCCTCAAAACACAGGGAGAAACTATGCCATCTTTCATATACAAGCCACAGAACATACAGTCTTCTCAGCAGCCATGGAGCTCCACAGCATGCATGGAGAAAAAACCCCAGAAATACGTGATACGCTTCAGGATTAAAAAAAAAATGGTCAAAAACTACAATTTAAAATATATTCTATTTAATGAAAACCTAGAAATTGTCTTAGGTTCAGTCTGAAAATTAGATAATATTTAAAGAAAAAATAATAATTTTTGTTCAAATCTGGTAATAAGTTGCAAGCCACTAGAACAGGAAAAGCATGGGAAAGACCATAACATAATTTTCAGGGGGAACACTTAGAGATTTCAGAGAAACAGTTTAATGCCCACTGTTCTCTGTGATTACCTGCTCTACGTTCAGGCCACACATCCCACCCCCCAAGAACTTTTCTAGATGAACTCTCCCTGTACTCAGCAGCCAGTGATGAACATGCATCCAGCCAGAGGCAACCCTGACCTGCTGTTTTGGCTGACCTGCTTCAGTAATTTAAAGAGATGCTCTGTCACCCAAATTGAGAGGTTGAGGCTCTTTCCTAACATAGCCCAAATGAAGATGTTTTTTGCTTGGCAAAAATGGAAACAGTTGTTAATGGGTTTTGTTGTACATGTGAAATAGTGAGATACTTATACTAGACCACAGAAGAAAGTTGGAGTGAAACAAGAAATTCAAGCTTCCAAGGCAGCCTGCCCTGAATCTCTTTTTCTGAAGAAACTGACTGGACAAGGTAAACAAACAGGAAGTCTAATAATTTATTTCCTGTAGATATTGACCAGGATCTTAGTAAGACCTTCAGATTATAACAGCACATGAGTTGATGATGGAACATATGGAGAAAGAGGAGGAAGAAATGTCTTGTCTGTCTACAGTTATTTTACGCAGCTGTAGCTGAGAGATCCTATGATAAAAGCATTCCAATATTTACTGCTCTGTGCATCACAAATCCCCAAATATATGATTAAATAGAAGGGAATTTGATAAAAATAAAAACATTCAAAAGAGCAGTGTAAGTAAGTTAGCTGTCTACATACCTTTGAGAATTACTCTGATGATTTTAAAGTCCTGTGTAACTAAAGATACACAGCAGATAATTTCAGTTGTGCAGTTCAGTTTGGGGATGGGAAAATATGGATGTATAATTTCAAAAAGACAAGATGCATCAGTAATAAGTCCTTTGGGAATGCTAACTCTAGAACAAATAGTTTAGCCATATAGCAAATAACAGAAAATAATGCATGAGGAGTAAGGGAAGAAAATAAAGTTGGGTACAGAGAGAGCATGAAAAATACAACTCTGTTTAAAGTCCTAATACTCCTAAAACCTGGGAATTCTGAGAAGGGTGTATCTAAATTGATCTTTTGCATCTTAAATTTTTGGATGCTTAGTATTATTTACAGAAGTATTCATAGCTGTGTGAATTACTAACCTTAGCACGGCTGTCAACTTGCATAATGTAATTGCAAGATTTGCAGTAACTTTGTCTTAAAGTTCTAGTCTCTAGAACGACACAAATAGTTCAGAATTTCAGCTTTCCCTTAATGATGGAGAAAGTTTCTAGCCCATGTTGCAATGGAAAACTAAAACTTCAAAATCCAGAAGCTGAAAATAAAGTTTACGTTTCTGATGCTTAAGGCAAGCTTTTTTTCTTTTTCCCCTAACTCATTATCTTTTAATGCTTCAAGTTATTGACATGTCTTTGGCAACAGCTCTGTTTTGTTTTGATCTTGAAGGGCCTGATCCACTTCTCACTGTTGCTAGCAGATGTCATTTTCTGATTTGCTTAAATCACGAATCACATCTACAGACCACACTACAATGAGGGTGATAATGAAGAGTATAGAGATTGCATAATTTTTACTGGAATGTTGTTCTGTAATAAAGCTTTTAAGGCAGCTTATGCTGTGTGGTTGTAACAACTAATCAACATTTGCTAGATTTTCTGTGTGGAAGGCAGAATATTTCTACGAAGTGTCTGGAGCCCTCCACTTTTGGTTTGTTTATGAAATGGGATTTTGAAACATTACCAGCAGACTTCTTGATACACCGGAGTGCAATGCTGCAGTGTCTAGGAAGCATAAAAAGCCTTTTTAAAGATTCAGAGCTGAGCTGTGCACTATTGCGTTGCGGCTGTAGATTTCACTCTCTATTCTAGACACCAACCTCTTTTCCCTTATCCATTGTTTATTAGGCAGAGTTTGGCTTCTGGATGGGTTGGTAAAATCTACAGCAGCTGCAGTAACAAGCAGTCTCCAACCTTGAATATTTAAACGGGATTTTGTACGTCCTACTAAATGCAGCCATTTATTATGGTTAATAAAAGAGTGTGCTGGCAATGTCTCAAAGTCCTACCTGATAAGTTTCTTTTTCAGGAAGGAGAAACTCCACTTCCCACAGTTTCAGCAATCATTACTGATGCCTTTAACTTAACTAGTAAGATATATATCTGTTTCATTAAGCCTTATATAAAAATGAACATATTAATATTTGCACTAGTGTCCACTAATGCACAGCAAACTAGTTCTAAATCTTTAAAACACATTTTTGAGAATTTGGGTCCCCAACTGTAGACTTTTAC
>JAKCOX010000045.1:4855000-4907500 GCA_022605575.1 Laterallus jamaicensis coturniculus | reverse complement strand
CCCTTCCCTTCCCTGTCCTGACCTGTGTTGGCTGAAATCTTTGTTGTCAGCACAGCAGCCTCCCACATGTGAAGTCTCTGACAAAGCCACAGTGTAATTTGAGATTAATCAAAGAATTCCAATGGTACCAAGTTGTCCTATGTGCCCTGATATGTCATACCTTAGGTGTATGAGCATTTTAACATACCTTCATTGACTGTATAATTTCTAAAAGGTGTATTTTTAAATTTTTAAAACATGTTCTGTATGATAAAGGTAGGGCTAGATAAAAATTAACTCAATTTAGGCCAAAGCTTCCAAAACTATTAAAAAGCAATAATATTGGTTATTTCTCTTTATCCTTTTTTCAGATGAGATAGAGGTAATTTTCTTTCTAGCAGCCAGTACAGTGCTGTATTTTGGATTTAGGGTGAGAATAATGTTGAAAACACACAGATGGCTTTTGTTGTTGTGAGGCAGTTGTACTGTCTACAGTAAGTCAAGGACCTTTCAGCTTTCCACATCCTGACAGGTGCACAAGAAGCTGGGAGAGCACAGCCAGGACAGCTGATCCAGGCTGGCCAAGGGGATATTCCCTAACATATAATATCATGCTTTGTATAGAACTGGGGAAGCGAGCCGGGAAGTGGGATCACTGCTCAGAAACAGACTGGGCAACAGGTTGGGATTTTTTCCTTCTACATGTGGTGAGCGATTGCATTTGTGCATCACTTGTATTATTATTATAATCATCATCTTCCTTTGTTATCCTATCAAACTGTCTTTATCTGTCATTTTCCTCCCCATACCCTTGGTGGGGGAGGGGTGAGCAAGTGGCTACATGGTACTAAGCTGCTGTCTGAGGGTAAACCACGACTCTTTGATGTTGGTAGGATATGTCTTTGCATCTGTGTATGCAAGGGCATACATTCTTCTTGAGGTCAGCAGCGGAAAGAGTGCATAAGAGATCTTCTCTGAGTAGGTCCACTGATGAAGTGCTGAGGGTAAAATCTCTCTATTGCTTCCCCAGGGATGCTTAGGGAGAGAGGGAAGCGTATGCACTCTTTGCCCTACAAGTGAAGTGTAGTTTGAAATAAGATTTCCAGAATTCTGTGTGTCCTTCACATTTTTCTATTTTGAGTATAAAAGAAAGAGATTTTGCTTTCCTCCTTGCTGAAATCTGTTTCACACTAATGATGAAAAAGTCAACAATTTGGAAGTCAAAGTATATGTAGATTTTATTAAAATATCAACTTGTGTCTGCTATCCAGTGCAAATATGAGGCTCAACACAATGAGCTGCTAGAATAAAATGTAAGTAAAAGATATGAGCTGATTCATGAACTATAATAGCATAAAAGGGAAGGAGAGATTGTATGCACTCTCTATGTTATGCCCTGTCTTACAGTAGCAGGATGAGAAGAATCAAATGGGTTGGGGAAAAGATGTCAAACTCAGTGTTCAAATAAAGGTGGCCAACACTGACTGATGTTTATAGATCAGATGAAGTAATGTAAAGCAATTGGCAAGAATAAGTGTCTCATATTTGAGAGATGAGGAAGAGAGTAAAATATAGCCCTTTCTTCTATAAAAACTAATAAAGCTCCTATGGTCTTTCCATTCTGTATACCTTTGCAGATCATGTGCTTACAACTGCATGAAGTCACAGCCCTTGCTAACAGGCAGGGAAATGTTTTAGAGTAAGATTTGAGAAAATAAAATTCAGCCTACAAAATTATTACATTGATTAGCAATGTTATCAAGATGCTTGTTTTTTTAAGTTGAAAGGTTTAATAATTTGCTGACACCAGATAACAAGTTTTGATTTTCCTCAGCTGCTGAGTCACTAAAAAGTAGCTCTGAAGAAATCCACTTTCATATTTGACCTCTGCACAAAGGTCAAACACAGTGAAATTTCAGTCTGAATTTGCTATTTCCAAAACATATGAAAACATAATTTAGGATATCTTGACTGATCTACTTAAGTATATTAGAAAAAGCAAGAAGGTCTGCTACAATTTCCATTCTCGCTTGACATAAACATACAGAGAAAAACACAGATACAAGCAAATCAGAAAAAGACATAGCCCAAAGTCCTGGAGTTATACTCTGACAGGCCTATCCCATAGCAAATATCATGAGACACATAAAATGCCTCTTCTGTATTTGTTTCAGTAATTTATCTTTGTCTAGGTATCTGAGTGTTTTTTTAGATCAGGTGTAACATTCATTGAACAACTAGAACTAAACCAAGGTTAAATGGTTATCATAGCCTTTTTAAAAAAGTAAAATAACTTCAAGAAATTAATCAAATATGGCTTCTTTAGTGCAGCCAGTGTGATGAAAAATAATACTAGAAGTCACTGTATTCCCTGATAGGGATTTAGGACAGTTACATTACTGTAAAATATATCTGTGTTCATGGCTGTCAGAAGAATCCTAACAAAATCCATACATTTGCCATATCTATTACCAGTGTAAAGAATCGTTTTGAAATGCCTGATCTTACTTTTATATACCCTCTACTTCCTCACTTGAGTCTTGCACAGTTCCACTTTGTGCTGAAATGTCTTTGTGTTGGTAAGGAAGACAGTGATATAGCGATTCCTATTTACAAAGTTTTGTTAGAAGTTGGCCATGTAGTCACAAATGTTTGTGATTCTGGTAAAACAAGTTAAAATTCCATTTAGGTCTACGAGTAGCTTAGCTGTTTGTCAACAGTGACTAACTGAAATGGTGCTGGAGTCAATGTCCTGAATTGTCACAGGCTAAGCATGCATAAAAAGATGATGATGATGATGACCAAGTAGAAAAATGAGATCTGGCAATATGCTAAATTACTGTGGAACCATAGACTTGTTATTGATAAGCCAAATACAACCTTTTCCAATAAAATGAAAAAAGGAGCAACCTTCATCTATATTTTCAGTGAAAACTTCTTGCAGAAAGAGTATCCTCCTTTCCACATGTATTCACCTCTGAACAATAGCATCAGACAGGTGAAAGCCAGTTTTACTGCCAACTGAAAATTTTTTTAACAAGGAAACCACCCAGCATAAGACTCAAAACTTGGTCTTGCTGTTCAGGACACTGTATTTATTCTGTGAAATTATAAATAATTTCTAAATTGCAATGTTTTTAATGTCTTCGGGTATCCCACTTCATTTCTCAGTAGCTCATTTCCTTGTGAAAAGTGACAGCATTACTCTCCTTCATGCTACTCCTTTTTATTCTATTCAGGTGAGAAAATCATCACAGGATATATATTTTTCAGTTAGAATATGACCATAGAGCGCTTGGTATGAAGACACCCAGGACTATTTCGAGGCTGCAGGCTCTGCTGGAATATAAAAGCAATACTGCAACAAGAAATACATTGTGTTTTCCAAGATGGGAGAAAGAGAACCTTTCTTCTATTGTGCCACATTCTTTTAAGGTACAGTTTCCATTTTTGTGTTGTTCATTCATGTATTTAGTCTTTTACAAAAATTATAGTGATATCACTATTCTTGTAGTTCGTAATGAAGTTATAGCTATTCATGAGAGCAAAAGCTAAAAAGAAAATCAACAAACTGAAAAGGAGAGTCATTAGTTGTAAGAACCTACAAATAAATTAAATCTTGCCTAAGATGTATTGATTTTCTGTGGCCTTGCCTATAGAATAATGTCAAGCATGCCTGACAATCCATTAGGTTCAAAAGTCAAAAACTACTTATAATTATTTTTTTTGCTTCTATCTTAAGAAAGACGCTGGGATCAGACTAAATTCTGACTCTCATCTGCCATGGTGTAAGTCAGAAACAATTTCCCAAAGCCAAAGGAATTATAAGTGTAGGATTAAAATCAAAACACGTTTTACTGTAAGGTGTGAGTGAAATTAAAGTGAACAAGAAGACCTGCACTTTTGTACAAACTGAAATTTCCTGACTTTTATCATGTCAACTTCTTAATCAAAATAGGCAGTTCCAGGAATGAAATGAAACAATAATCAGTGTAATAAATGATGTGCTTAGATTGCAAGAATATGATTTTTATTTAATACTTCCTAAATTGGTAAAGTACAATACATAGAACTCTGAGTAGACACCTAAGCCAGAGAGTTTCAGAAGATACACATGATGATTAAGAGAAACCCAACCTGACAGCAATTACTGCTGTCAGTGATGAAAAGCCATCAAAATAATAACCACAAATTTTCTATTAAATATTCTCATTTTTTCATTTTAAATTCTTATGTAAATTTTTTTTGTTTTGATTTTCAATACAAAAAATATTTCAAAAGAACCAATAGTTTTACATCAGGTTCCACCTTGATTTACAGGTGCTTGATTCAAGCCTATAATCAAAACAATTATTTTACCATGAAAAGATCTCTCTGCCTACACTGCAGGCAGAAAAACAAAAGTGTGCAAAGAAAAAACAAAAGATAGGCAGAAAACTTTTGACAGGAAAAGAGAACATATGAACAATGTACTTTATCCTTAAATGTTTTTGGTTTAAACTTTTCTGTAACATGCTACTAAGTGGTTTCTTTCTACCTTTCTTAATAACAAATCAGTTGCAGACAGAAAAAAGAACATCTGACTGCTTCTAAATTTTTAGAGTTATTAGTTTTATGATTTATATGCTTTGAAAATGGATATCTATATACGTAAAAGATGGAGATCATGAATTTTCTGTGTGATGAAGTCTACAGACAAAAATCTCTGCAGAGATTTTTGCAGGTGGTGTAGGCTTTTGAGATTTTCATTGCCTCAGCAATATTTGGTCATCATTTCTGGTTAGTTTCACTAGCTTATCTGCATACATAAAGTTGCTTCGGGGTTAAGGATTCAACCTACAGATATTGTTTAGGTTTCATATCATCAAACTTGAGACATGGTCAAGGCTAGTTTTACATGCTTCCTCCCTAGTTGATGGAGAGAGACTAGAGACAACAACTCACAGGTGCGCAAGACTGGAGGGGATTTCCCCCTCTCTTCGACTATACAGCAATTTAGACTTAGACCTGAATTAGGTGACTACTTTTCAGACTGATGAAGTTGGGAGATTAATCCTCTCTCTGCTGCTCAACCAAGGTCCAACTTTTCTTGACATGCTAAGCAGAAAGTATGGAAGGCCTTCCTGCTGAAAGTAGGTACATTCCATTTGTAGGTATATTCCTTTGTAGGTATATTCCATGTTAGAGACCATCAGAAAAATGAAATTATTCCTACATACACTTTTACAATTCAGTATCAATTTAAAATAGTAAATGGAAATACTCAGCCATTAAGAGCAGATTGCTTTTCTTGCTCTGACCAAGATATCAGCTTAGATGGCACAATAAAATGATTTAAAAAACTATTGGAAGTTGCAATTTTGGGGGGCATGTGGCAGTTACGCATCTCAGCTGAATAATTACCTGATGGTATTTGAGGTGAGGGAGAGGGAGCAGGAGATGAAAGATGCAGAATGAAGAAAGTTGCTTGAGAATATGCTTTGGTTTTGTACTTCCAAAATCAAATTCCTCTTGTAGACCTTTACATAACTTGTTACTACGGTGGCAAAATACAAGAAAGGTTGGAGAGCAGAACTACATAGTAGCCAGTACAACAATAAGTGAATCAATTGAAGACAAACATTAAAAGAGTTATTTGCTAATGGGCACCATGCCAGTGTTACTCATGCAATGCTGCCTGCAGAATTCCTAAGCTGAGTTCAGAAGATACAGATCGATGCACCTCCAAAGAGAGTCTATATCAATCTCCATTTCATTCATTAGCTTCCACTCCGAGTTGGTAGGCTGCTAGTTAACTCTTTAATGTGGGAGAAACTGTCAGTGTAAAGGCCACTGGGACACACACTCTTCTCTGCTATACTTGACCTGTCGATATTTCTTGGGGCATACTGTTTAAACTGGTACGGCTAATGGCAAAATGGAAATCTGAGAGGCTTGGGAGGCTTTCCTAGCTTTACACTGGCTTATCAAACTACACTAAACATTAGCAAATGCATCCTGATGAAGTATTCCTATTTGTGTCCTCTAGCATATGAATAAAAGGCCTCAGATGAAATAATTCAAACAATGCTGTCCCTGAAATCAGAGACAGCTTAAATAATAAATTATGTTAATTTCAGAAATTAGCACATTGAGATATCATGCAAACGAACTAGAGGCAACTGACATTTGGTTACTAATTAAATTGTTCTAATGTCCCAGACAGACAGAATAAGATAGCTACAGCTGTAAAGTGAAAACTCAGTTTCACTTTGAATTAGTTTGGCTGCAAGTTCATTGCAAAATTGTGCAGAAATCCAGAAGGTCTAAGACATGATTGATGCATAAACCATTTAGAATACTTCTGAAAGTGTAAATATGAGATCTAACATATAAAGGTATAATTACTAAAACAAAGAACAATCTCAAACCACTCAGACTTGTGGGCTTTGCTTATTTTCTTTCTACAAATATTGAATGTACTAATTTCCCTTGCCTTACTGTTGAATAAAATCAATTTTCTCAGTAGAGCTGAACTCTCCTTTGTTTAAGGTTAGATGCAGAGTTGATACGCATCCTTAGATATAATGTTAATGTAAAATCCTTGAATATTTAGAACTACGTCACTGTGTAAATCCACAGCCATTGCAGATTCATTATTTGACAATCAGTGCTCTCCATACATTAACCATTATGCTTGGAATTAGCTGAAGGGGGGAAAATGCTTCACATTATTTTAAAACTCTAGTCAAATTGTTTGTATACAAATTTTGATAACAACACCTGTTTTTTCTCTCTTGGCCAATACAATCCGTGGAGAATCCTAGCTTCGACAATTTCCCTGCAGAATTGTCAAACATATGTATTTGTATTTCATTACTTGGGTAATAGCTGATTTGCCAAGTTCATTTACTACTAGTTGCTCCTCAAACATCTCAGTGGGATAATTAAGGAATACTAAGAGCTGAAACTGTAGTATGTTAGGTGGGGGCTAGAGCAATTGCCCAAATCCCACTTCTGATTAAACTGCTGTCCAGAATTAAATATTCAATAACTGAAATTCTGTTTTCTTCCCTTACTCTGAGCAACTTATCATCAAGGAGACAGAATAACTCCCTGTTTTGTGCAACAGAGACCAAAAAGCTCACTCAAACCAATTCTAATCCCTTACGAGCCTACAAGAATGGTATTTAAACTGAAAATTGACTGGGTAATGGACTAAGTGGTGCCTTCTGTTCTAATGGCTCAATATGTTGGCATTAAAACAAACAAAAGTGCATTGATGCCCGATGCCTGAACTGGGGAGACTAAACAAGTGAGGATAAAGTTTAACAGTAGAAAGGCAACTAAAATCCCTTTCTATCTGAGGGTCTGGTCTGGAGACAGTGAAACGGATGCCTCCATTAATTCTGCAGAAAACAGGGGTGTGTTCTTGGCCTTGCTTTCTTCTCTTTACATTGCGCAGGGGCTACACATGACAAAACCTTTTCAGCCAGAGATTCCCATGGTGAAGTCTCCAGTGGGACTGTTCTGGTTTGACTTCATAGCTCAAAATTGGCATGATTAAGTCATGTAGAAATGCATCCTCCCATCACTAAGCCGTCTGGCACCTTTTCCTTTATTACCTGCTGTGGGCACATTCTGGTCTAACATCCACAGGGTAAAAGGCAAAGCTTCCTCTCCTGCATCTCATGTCTCTTCCCTCATGTCATTAGCCACAGAAGGAAATTTGGCTTCCAGGTTTTAGAATGATGCTGTGAGAGGCACAAATCCCCAAATTATTATGGGTATCACAAAAACCACTGCCTATAATTCAGGCTGTCTAACACTTGCCATTGTCCAATTTTGTGCTCTGGTACCTGTAACTCTGCTAAACTCTAATCATTCGGACTGACATTTTCCTTGCCAAGGGGAGTTGCATTTCTAAACTGCCAGAGGAAAGGTGCCATGTCATATGAATTACTCATCTGATATGATAATGTCTGTGTTACGTTTTCGAGAACTCATACAAAACTGCACTACAGACATTTTTCCATTCCTTTTTGAGATTTGTTTTAGATATGAGCATAAGATTTCCTAAAAAGCAGAATGACTACAAGCCTTGTGACACTAAACAGAAGAGAAGAGCCTTTCAAATTATAAATAAGTGTCCACAAAGAGCATCTAATTTGATGTCTCACTTATTCCATAATCATACACATTCATATACACAGCAAATGTGACTACAAACTCTTTGAAAGCTGATGGGCATAGTGTTGTACAGGTATTTTGCACACTTGAACTTGAGTATTCAGAGCATAAGCAGATTTGGAGTTTGAAATACTTGGATCCAGTGAAGTTGCTGGTTCCAGTGGATATTGAGCATGGCAGCTGACAGGTAAGAGAACCGTGTGTGGGAAATATAAAGGGGATGGAAGGCTTAGTGGTTGGGGCTTCAGGGATTACAAAGATAATTGTGGATCAATTCTGCCAAATGATTTGAAGTAACTTAAGCCTGCCATGAGTACTTTAATTGTTTTTACAACAGAACTTGAGAGAGCACTTAGTGCAATGAATGATTTGATAACACCTGGTTGCAATGCCCTGTCCATTAGTTGTGTATCATCTCTCTCTTTTTATTAAGCTGGTTAGTCTACTGCTCCACTCATTTAAGACCCAAGATTTACTTTGGAAAGAGGTTTCTATATGTGGCTGCTGAAATAAATACCTACTTGGGTTAGAATGATAAATGTATAACAGCAGTGGCTTTTCTATCTGGCTTTCCATATTTATGTCTGTAAACAATAGCATCATTTTAATAAGTACTGCGCTATTCCTTTACACTGAGCTGCGCTAATCTTTGTATACAGCAAAGGAAAACTAACTAACTGGATCCTTTATCCCTTCTCAAAATGTCAAGAGCAAACTGGTTCCTAGCAGACCAACCAGCCATAACTCCATGAATCGTCATTGTTGTTGAAGTAAGACCACTTACAAAGCTACCAGAAATTATGAAGGGTAACTGCAAATTCAGTAAGAAAACCCTGCCTGGATGGTTTTCTCTTTTTTCCTATGCTCTGTGAAGAAGTACAGCAGCACAGCTACATCTGACCACTTCTGTCTGCCTTCCTGTATGATATAACCTATTAAAATCCGACCATTTTTCAATCTGATGAACATAAGCACAGTAAGTTTTAATGCATACTCTCAAAACTCAGGGTGCTGCCTATGGTGAAGAACTGGAGAGATAATTAATCAATGGAAATTCCAAAACGCAATCAATCTCACTGACAACTTCTCCAAAAGCTAGTTCAAGTCTGTAGCTGGAATGCTGCCAGGCAAAAAAAGACTTGGATACCTCTGGGCTAAGACTGTTGTAACACCTGCTTGCCATGGTACCTTTCAGGTTGGATGAAAGCATCTGTACCCAATGCAGGCCAATATGGAAAATATATTAATTAGCAAGGATATGCTTTCTTAACTCACTCAACACCTAACCTGATGTCTTCTGCAAACATAAACTGCCAGGGCTGCTGCATTCAGAAACATCATTTGATGAAACTATTCACTGGCTGTTTCTGTAGAGAAAAAAATAATAGCCGAAAACTGCCACTAGTTGCAAAATGCCTACAGAATCAGTTTTTTAATATGCACTCAGAATAATTCATTTTTAAAAATAAAATAGAAGACCATAGCTGAAGTAAATTGGTCTGGCTCCATTGGTTTCAACACAGCCATGGAAAATCATACCAGCTGAGCACCAAGTCCCCTGAATGACATGAAAAAGATGGTACACAATAACAGAAGAAAAAGAGGACTTGAGTATGATATTTGTTGAATTAACCTTCAGTGAACAGTTTATAAAATCACTTTCATTCCTTCCTAAACAAGATCTAAACCCACACATTAAGTGGGGATTGCACAATCCTAATTGCTAATGCCAACATTAACAAGATTTTTCCCCTTCCAATTTGCTTAATTATTGATAGATCTGTTTATTTCAGAATGCATTTTATTAAATATTACTTATTTACAATGAAGAAAAAATAATACACTTTGGGAAGATGAAAGCCACTCTATATTTTGGTGGTGATGGTAGCAGGAAACACAGAACACGGAAATTAAAAATAACAGTGTTCAAAGTACATTTCTTTTTCAGCCACCTTGAGTGAAAAAAACTGAGATTAGAAGCTCAAGCACCCTTGGAAGAATTTGAAAAAACAGTTGATTCTACTATTCATTTAAATTCCAAATTATTTGCTTCTTTGATGGAGAAGTAAGACAAGTCTGTTGGTCCTGCTGTTGCAGACTTTGAGTACACTCTTGCTTTCTTACTTTAGCTCACAGCTAAAACATCAAGTTCATTACCAACTGATTAGATTGGCAGTTGGTCAGATAAAAAACCCCCATTTTTATTAAACCCTTGAATTACAAACATACTGGAAAACTTTGCCTTTTGGAAATGTACTGGGCAAGGAGCTGCCAGCACTTTTAAAAACTGCCCTCTTAAAGAGTCCCAGGTATTTTTTTAATAGCTTTCTATGACTACATAGTGGCTTTGTCCCTTTGAAATGTCCATTCTAAATTCTCATGTATGTTTATTCTTCTAAGAAAAATGGTCAAGCAGTATAGACACTTTGGCAATGCCAGTTGCTTCTGTTAAGGAGACAGCTCACACTCGAGTAGCAAGATGTTGTACATCAAGAAGTTTGATGTTGTGCATCAAGTAGTTTGATGTTGTACATCAAGACTGAACCAAAGACTGGACCAAAATGAGTGGGAGATTAAAAGCAGCTTGCATTTGTCTGCCGAGTCTTGGCCCAATACCAGATAAAGTTAGGATCTCAATGTCTTTAAAGAAAGATCCCTATGAAATATCAGGGTACACAGACAACTGCTTTCATGCTACTGCTACTCTAGAGGAAAAAAACCAATACAATAATGAGAGGCACAGACAGATAGGATGAAAGAAAGGAGAATTTTGAGGAGAAGAAAAGTAGAGTCCAGATGTTCGATCCCCCACCTTGAATTATGCCTACTTAGTCCTCAGTCTTTCCTGTTTGGTGGCATCCGGAATACTTCAGTGCTGCAGAAAATTTAAGATTTGCTTCTTTGTGTGGAGGAGCAGAAAACTGCACTGAAAAACATACCATGCTGATAGCTCCTCTCTCAGCTTAAATAAAGAGCCTCCAAAATGGCTTTATATGTCTACCCATAATCATGTGAGCAGATAAAACTTTGCTTAAGCATATGCAAAAGAAGCCATAGGTAAGGGAAATAGAAATATGCCAGATAAAAAAATGGTAACTCCAAATTCCTTGACCCATGTATTGCAGGAGAAGCTGTTCACCTTTCCAGTAACCAACAGTGAGCTCTACAAAAAGTGTGAAAAAGGAACTAGTAACACATAAAGCCCTGCAATGAGAGTATGGTGACCACTTCAGATTCCAATCTTCAGTCTGTGATAATTACTTGCTACTACACAGCCGCTGGGAAGTATCCTACAAAAAGTCATTTAGCCAGTTTTTCAAGCTGCATTTTCTTTGGTTGATGTTTCCTTCAGCCAAACTTGTTCTGAAAATTTTCAAGAAAGATAGCAAGGAGATGTAGACGTACTGATATAAGTCCATATTTCTATAAAATACTGTTTCACAGAAGGGGTCCAGCTTTATTCCTCTGGAGCAGGATTTTGAAGGAAGAGCATGTCTTCATTTCAGGAAAGCATGTTTTATCTCTTCAAATGAATATGGGACTGAGTTAAGAGATTTTTGAAACTGCCATTTGCATATACTCTCAAGAACTCAGTAAAGGCTCTGCATTAAGGATCTGCTTGTATCATCTGATACACCTGATGCATTGAACACAAACTTGACCGTGCTTTCCTCCACAGGCCATGTATCTAGCACTTCTGAGAAAACAGGCAATGCAGAGAAGTACCAACTTGTTGTTTTGAAAAGAGGCATTAGTCTCATTACATGCAGAAGTTAAAATGCAAGTGAAACAGATTGCTGCAAGAAAAGAATATACCATTGTCTGGGTTGCGTACATGAATTGAGAGCAATGAATAATTGTTCACTCTGTTACCTATGTGGTTTTACCACAAGTATGACATTGAGAAAGACTATCAAAATGTGTATTCAGAAGGATGGCAAATGAATATAACTCTGGCAAACTTAATTCTAAGACTACCTAACCTTTGAATGCTTGGCTTTGCTACTTTATTATTCTGATAACGTATGGAGTTACCTAAACTTTGTATCTGAAGACCGAGTCCTAGACAGATAAACAGACATTGATTGATACCAGTCCTCAGCAGTTTTCTTGGTAATGCTGTTGAGTGGCATCTATTTATTTATTAATTTATTATCATTCATTGCCTGATAGGCCAGCCTGCTTATCAGTCATCCCATGCTCATTTCCCTTAATTAGAGAGATCAAATACACCACCACAAATTCCCTCCTTGACCATCCACAGCCACCACCCAGCAGCCGTGCCTCAACTTAGCAGGAAAAAGAGTGGATTGGCTGATAAGAGAGAGGCACAGATCCTGCAATGGGCTCCTTACAGGTTTACCAACCAAGCGCAACAGGAATGAGTGAAGAGATCAAAGACACTGACTGTGGTTGATCAGGACAGGTGTTTGTGGTGATGTTTTCAACAGATGGAGGTTCCTGTGAGAGAAGAAAAGAGACCCAGGTTATACCAGCCAAATGTGATGACTCCTCAACCAGAACCACTGCAATCAGTTACATTTTTCTCCCTGTTGTAAAGTGAAGCGCATGCACACACAGAGTTTTTTATTCATTTGCATCTTAAAGAGAAGAAATGTTACCCCTTATGAGAAGAAGATCAGATGCAAAAGAATGAGAGACCTTTACAGCACCACCTTCATAACAGAATTCTGTTGTTGTGGAGTGATTTATTTCCGAAGAGGGAAAAAAATGCAAAGAACTTGGAACACACACAAAAGTACCTTCTCATCAAAGGTTGTCTATCGTTTCATGAATCACATGTGATGGATGAGATTTATGAATTAGAATCTGCGTCAAAAGATTTACAACATTCTAAATTAGTTATGACATCTTCTCGTCTGTGAGCATAAACTTTCAACAAAATATCTATATCATCATCACAGAAGTGAAAGAACCCAGTTCTTTCATTTCACTGCAGCACACCCAGGCCCTGTCACAGTGTTTGATGAATTCTTGAAGGAATGGGCTTCAGATCAATTAAAATAAACACCACAAGCTGATTTATCAAATCTTTTCTGAATGCTCTCAGAAAATGTCAAAAATCTGATCCATTGACAGAGAAGAGTCAGAGAATCGTGGCAGCCTATGGGATCACAAGACCTTTTCAAAACCATCATAAATCACTACAGAAAACAAATGGGGCACCATGTGATAAGATTTCTTCTGACAGCTTTGCCTCAACCAGACATATATGAGATAAATGGATACCTTCGTCTGTGCCCAGTTGTCAGTTTACAAAGTTCCAACTTGTCAAATTGTAAAATACACCACATCCAAAACAATATACCTTTTTGGATATACAATAGCATGATTTAAGAAACCTTTCACTCTATTTCTTCATTGCAATTTTAGAAGTATTTCTGCAGGCAGAAGTAGTTGAGAAAAGACAGACAGACAGGAAAGCTGGCAGACAGACATGTTGAATATTACCTAGCACAGTAGTTCTGTTACTGCAGCCTATCTAAAGTAATTAAATCCCTCTTTTAATGTTATAAAACTACTTAAATTACTGTAAAGTAACTCCAGTCCCAATGACCTTTGATATTTCTGTGTTCTTTTTTGTATAGATTATAAACACATTCAAAACAATGCAGTAACTGCTAAGTAGTTCTTGGATATTAGTTAGGCTCATGAAAATGCCTTTGCTCATGAGGTTACACAAATCAACAAAAATATTCAGTTATCAGGAAAAAATTGATTTGATGTTGAATTAGGAATTTGTGCAGCTATTTATGCTGGTAGAAACTCTATTAACGGCAATAATAATGATTTGTGTCTGATTTTAGTTATGCATTAGAAGAAAAAAATGGCATAATTTACAAGTGATTATGGACATGGAAGATTTTGTAAGATCATTTCACAATTTGTTAGGACTTGGTGTAGAAAAAAACAAGGTAGTTCTTGTATTTTGGATACAATCTCTGTTTCTGGTTTTTAAAACCCTGGCTGAGCTTTCTTCAGTATGTAAGATGACTGTATTTTACCACACAGAGCATGGAGACACACAGAGAATTTGAAAATACAATTGCAGCTAGAGTGCATACTCTTTAATGTTATCTTTTAAGCATTGTTTTTGTGCTCCTCTGAAGTTGCCTTTATTTTTGGTAGGAGAAAATTTAAAAATTCAAATTCTGAAGGACATTCAGTTTTTAAAATCAAATGTTCCTCCAAGGTGCATAATGCTTCCTATGTCCAATACCTATTGTAGGGAAGAAGCTGAATAAAAATCTCTTCAGAACATGTTTGCTGAAACTATATATTGATAATATACTGTACCTATAGAGCTTTGTGATCTTCAAGAAGTCATAAAAGAAACCCAGTTTCAGGAGCCCTTCCAGGGGCTCTAGCTGGGACTAATAAAATCAGGAGCAGAGAAAGGAGTTTGGAAAGTCTTCTTAACCACGGCCAATGCCTCTTCAAACTCCCTATCCGATGGAATTTAATCAGACAAAGATATCAGCACAGCCTAAGTCCTTTCAAATCTGATTTCAGACCTTAGCATGACAAAGGGATAATGTTAGCTTGCTGATGAATGATCTCCCTCACAAGGGCTGTGTACCAAAGTCTAGTGCCATGCTTTAACCATTACATTAGAGGCCTCTGACATAACTAGAGAGGCTATTAGTCTACATGAGATTTCCAGAAAGGATAGATGGAGTTGTATTAAATTGATTCCACTCCTTCCTTTTCAATCCCATGTGCAAGATGTTTCTGTATCCATAAGAACTATCTGGAAGAGGAGGAGTAATGTGAAACCCAGTCTATGAATGGGAGAACCAATGGAAGTGTGAAAAGCAAAGCAATCTCAGGAACTCAATGTGATCATAATGCATGAGCTCACTCTGGTGAAGGATACCTCACTTCCACTTATTAAGCTGAGGTTACCTCTAACTTCTTGCAGATCAGCATTGCTCAAAAAGCAAATCGGAAAAATTCTTTTCTTTAGCCTTTTTTTCCAAGACAGGGTGCCTACAGGGAGGTGTTCCATATCCCACCTACCGTACAGTGCTACTGTAAAGCCTGTGTTTTCCAAATCTTGAGTGCTAGGTAAACCCAACTTTACTGGCAGCCTTTAAGCTATGAAAGCATCTAGCCAACATTTGTGTCACTAAGCATATGTGATGGTATACAAGCACATGAATAAAAAATAGAAAAATGTTTGTCCTCTCACCTGAATAGGAATCTACGTTTCTCTTAATTGCTGCTCATATAAGAAATAATCTATTAATTTTTAATTAACTGTTCAGTACTTAAAAAGGGAAATATAAAAATAATAAAAATACATTTTGACTCTTTGTTGATTAAAATAAAATAGTTTTTATTTATGAAAATTTGTAATCTGCAATTTCCTACAGTTCATACTTTTAATGAAAATACACAATATATTGATATAAGAATAGAACACATATTTGTGTTTATTAACCTAAACTTGTCTCAATTTCCTCCACCTGCAGAAAAGGTGTCTGGATCACTCTGTAGCCTTCAATTGTTCGTGTACTTTGCTAATTGCAGAACTACGACTAAGAATAAACACAGAGCCATAAGTCAGCAAGTGGAGTACATTAATAAAGCCTGAGTACTTGGCCTCATGGCAGATTCCTTAATTTCATAATGTCCGCTCTAACGATAGCTTTGAATTCATGTATAGGGTAAAACTGCACTACAGGACTTTTAATTCTGAGAACATCCCTAAAAGCCTTATTCAAACTTCTGAGGCACCTGGACTAGTACTTGAGCTTAGGAAAAGCTCTTGGCAAATCCCAGCGAATTTTTTTGACAGATTCATCTTCCAGCCTTTGGGAAAGTGAAGGTGCTTCAGGCAAGATATTTGATTAATGCCACAAAAAATAGTGTTGCTGGCACAGCTGGTATGTTGGGAGAAAAATTCATCACTAACTCTAAAACTGCCATGTAATTTTCTCTGAACAGCTCTTCTCCGTACTTGACAGAAGATTTGCGCAGGACAAACTAGCTTGACAGAGGACAAGTCAGCCAGCTGTTGAGGTATCTCTGAACATGACAGATCACTATGTTTTAACTCAGATTAATTCACTTATTACAGGTAGAACTAAATCACTGGTCATTGTCAAATCAGTTGTCACAACTAGGAAATCATGTCAGATTTCTGAACAAAAATATTTCAAATTTTAAACAGTTGTTACAACCTCAGCCTGTTTGCTGACAGAGGAATTCCAGCAATAAACACAGGATAATGTAAAGTCTGTTTTCAGACAGCCAAATAACCAATGCTGCTCCAGCAGTATCTATGTCATTTGTCTGGTATTTAATAGGACCAGGAGGACTTGGAAATATTTGATTCTGGTACCTTGCAAAAATGGAAGTATTCCTTCCAAGTTCTTTTCCTCACCCTGCCTCAACTTTTTGTCTCTATTCTGGTTCTTTTAAAGCATTAATTGCTGCCTTACCCTCTCACCCATTTGCAGTTATTATACACAGAACCACAATTGTACATTCAACAGTACAGTGAATAAAAAAACAACAGGAGAAAATTTTAAGTGCATCAGCATTTCAAGCATCATCATGCCAGAATTACTGGATCAGAATGAAAAATCACAATGGAAATGTGATAGCAGAAATGAGGTCCATATTTAGGGCTGTATTTCAATTAGTTCCCTCTAAGCAATTAGATAGTAAAATCAGCATTTCAGATACATCCAACAGACTTTAAAGGCTACAGAGCCTGAAGCATATTTGCAATATCAGAATTACACATTGGCCCAAATATGTGCTATTGGATCCAAACCTCCAAGATCATGGGGAGGTTTGGAAACAATGTGAACCTTGCCATTGGAGCTCAGAATTAATCAGAAACTTACTTAACCCGAAACACGCACTGGCAGCACAAGCCATTTTGCAAACTGAATTCCCTTCTTGGGGTTTTCATAAATTCTGCTGGTGTTTTCATGGATATAGAAGGACTGACCTCCAAAAAATTCTTTAGACTCTGAGGGAGAGTGCTGGGTTTCAGGAGCAGCAATGGATATGTCATGTGAGCCAAAGAAGTGTCTTGTAAAGACAAATAAATCTATTTTTTCACTGTTGTTAATTAAGGGTGGTAAAAGGTGTCTCAAGATGTGGTATGTGAGGTTTTCAAGACAAAATTGGATGAAACCTCAAATAACCTAGTGTGATTTCATAGCTGACCCTGCTTTGAGCAGGCATTTCAACCAGTGAACTCCCTGAGGTCTTTTCTAGACTGAATTATTCTCTGATCCTAGCAATATCACTTTATTTGTTAAATTCTTTGTTTATATCTAAAGTGCATTGGTGTCTTTACTGCCTACTTTATAAATGTATATCATACAGTGAAATTCAATTATCCAGGGGAGCTCAGTTACCGAATCTCACTATTGTCATTGTTGGACATAGACAGTACATCTCTCCTACCACTCCTTACAAAGTCCTGTAACCAAATGCAGCTTATGCCCCTACACTCTGCCAGGGCAATTTATGTAGGACTGGTCCTCTCTGACCCAGTATCTCCTCTCTGTCAGATCAGCCACTAAACAATTAGTTATCTTTTATTTATTACTCCCTTCTGGTATGGAAGGCAGGTACGTAACACACACTTCAAGAATGATAAATACATTTCCTCAGAGGCAACAGGGAGATCAACACAGTTTAGATAAAACAAAGGATTATATGTTTAATGGCAAGGAAGGGTAAAAACAATGAAGTTACAGATTCTAGAGCTTTTATGTCTACTGATGGGATTTCTAAAAGGATTTCAGTTAGAGAGACAAAGTTTCTACATTTTTTTTTAGGGACTGAAACATTTTACCTTTTTTTCTGTCCAGAGATGCATAGCTTTAGTGCTGGAAATACTCCAGTCTCCCTCACAGCACGGAATTCTCTTCTCTCGTGACACCTTATGTCCAATGATACTTATGACAGGGTGTAAAGATGCTCCAGCATAAAAGTGCTCCTGCTTATTATGTGTCTAATCTTAGCAGAAAAGCTAGCATGAAGGAGGCCTTCAAGGGAAAAGGAATGTCCTCTCTCTTTGCTGCTTCCTTGAAATTGTTCCAGGAAGGGACTGGTTGTTATTAGCCATTTGTGTAAAATTAGTTTTTCTGGCTTGGGGTTCTCACTTTACTGCTGATAGAAATGAACCTGGAAGAGAGGATGTGAAAGGACTTGTTGGAGTTCTTACCCATTTTGGTCTGGTTTGGTATACTTGCATACCCAATTTTGTTTTGCAGAGTTCCAGACTTTTATATGTATATAATTATAAAATTATTTCCTTAAGATGTCTTTCACATTTAAAATGCTAGAGAGCTCACATCAGAGCTCTGACCCAAAAACATCTAAAATAGCTTGTTACAGATCTCCATATATTTAGGTCACATAGTCATACACAATCCATTGTGTGAGATGACAAACACATTTTTTTTTAAAATCTCAGCTACATTATCTAAAAGGCTACTGCTTCTACCTTCTTATTTCCACCCCTACCTCATTCCAGCCAAAATTATTCTTCTCTGATGCCAGCAAAAGAGATGAACTTTCCATAAAAGACATTTCAGTTAAATTAAGGAGAGATAAGCAACCAAGCTCATCCTCATAATAAATGAAATACAGTTGGGAGTGCTCATATCACTGGTTTGGCTGGTGGCTTGAGTTGGGGTAGTTCTGACAAGATGATGGTGCTGGCAGTCTACTGAGGTGCCAGCCCATTTAATTTATCAAAAAACTGAAGAGGAAGTATGTCCACCGGCCAAATGACATAACAAAAGATTATAACTCACAAAAGAATAACTTTTCTAACTACAACACTCTCAACAGTTCTTAGCAGGAAAAGGCATTTTTGTGTTTGGAAAATGCATTATCTTGGCGGCCTGTGTAACACCAGGAACTGTTCCTTGTTACTCTCCTAAGTGAATCAAGGACCTAATGTTGCCTCTCATTACAATTTCATTCCTTCAATATTGACTAAAAGAACATTAAAAGCCTAAAAAAAAAGAAAGAAAGAAAGAAAGAAGACAGAGTAAAGTGCCTCAGACAACTTTCTTGTATTTCTCAAACTCTTCCTCCTCTTTGTTTTGGAGGCAGAAAGAGCAAACAGGTGGGACTACAGAACTCCCAAAGTCAGGATGGACAAGGGGAACTGGCACAGAGGTGCAATGACATTGATTCAAATGTCATTTATAATGGATACATTTTAGCTAAGGTATTTGTAGGTATGATGTATAAACTTTTTCTAGCAATTCAAGAGTTGCTTTAATTTCACTGACATATTTTACTATCTTTTGTTTTGAAATGCACAAGACATCAAGTAAGTATGCTTTTTTCTTTCTTTCTTTTTAAAGTTAAGGTATCTTTTTAAAACAGATGAACCAAAACCCTCCAAGGAAGAAATCAATTAATTAAAAATTACATAAGAACATCTGCTTGCAAGCTGATCAAACTAGAAAGGTGAAAACAACGTCTGTTCTAGTAGAGGGAAGAAAGACGACACTTTTAGGAATGGGGAGAAGGCAAAATGTGGGTAAATGATAAAGAACCTGCCAGATTCCACATCTTGAGTCACGTTAAAATGTGAACTTAAACACAAAGTTCAGCTCAGTGAAGCAGGAGGACAATTCTCGAGATACAAGATCTTTTTTCATCTGTAACACGGGACATGTGACTTGTGCAGATGAGCCACTAGCCACTCCAATCCCCATAACTTGAGAAATTCATCAAGATCCAGGAACACTGACTTGGATTATTCACATGGGCTTGACAAACCCCGCAGAGGTTGTTTGGTATAGTCAGTGCACAAAAGTAAAGCAGGATTTAACCAAATGAGATTATGTTCTGTATAGAAGGACTCACACAGCACCAGTCAATGAATGCCACAGAGAATAATCACAGGAATCAGCCCTGCTCACATAAGATATTTATGAATGTACATGAATTTAATGATTCAAAAGTAAATTTTTAGAAGATGAAATTTCCCATATTTTCAATTAATGCATTCTTTGTTAAATCTTTTAATCTGGACAACATTTTCTCACATATCCCATGAAATTACGTGAACTCATTTAAGCATATCTTAACTTCAAAAAGGAAATATTTTTAGGATTGATTCTTTTAGACATCAGTTGATCAAAACCTTGGGCTTGCTGGAAAGAGTAAAATTACTCACATACCTAATTGTTTGCAGGATATTTTCTTATATGAGGACATCACTTATGTACATAGGAGAAGCTTTGTAAAACTCCATCTGATGGGTTCATTCTTAACATTAGCAATGTTTTAATAGCAACGCCTAAAAATACTTTTAAAACAAGAACTGTAAAAATGCTGAGCTATTTCACTGCTCTGTAAATCAATGGCACTGGGAGGCTTTGTTAACCTAGACAGCTCAGTGTCTTCTGCAAAGTGACATATGTCTTCTGTATACATAGGCATCACATGAGCCTAATTGAAAATAACACAGATTCAGCAGCTGACAGCTTACTGTGGCTGAGAGGGGAACATTTCTCCCTATTTCAGCTATTGCCTCTTGCATCCTTTCCCCTCCTCTTTGGGAAAGGGAGTACTCAAACTGATACCTTGCAACATTTTTTGACACAGAACTGCCATTTTTTTCATTTAGTTGTGCTACACTTATGGTTACACTAGAAAACAGGACATGCCTAAATGATGAAATGGCACCTCCTGGGTGACAATTTTACAAGATGTACACTTGATTCTGCTGCAAATGCTGTTATCAGTTAGAGAAAGACACTCTCTCTGCTGAAGGAAATGCAGAATGATGCTCTGTAAGTGGAAAGCAGGCACTTCCCTCCACTGCCCACAGAGTTGACACCTGTGGCTTGTGTCAGAGACATGAATCAGAACAAGGCTTATGAGTGACTTTTTAGCTTCCATTTAACATTCTCTATCTCTATATGTCAGCAGAAAGACTCAGGCTTGTCATTGTCACCAGAGGGATAGGGTACTAGCAGACTATTTTTATTAGATCACTATTTGTGTAGAGAGGAATGCTTGCTGGTAGTAAGCACAAGTGTGAATTCTCAGCACACTAGTTATTTAGTAGGAAGTGCCTAAGGACACCCAAAGAGTGGCATTTATACTGACTAACATCAACATCGGATTTTAAGTATCGAAGTTAGGCATCTCTGCTCCCCAGGCTTTATCAGTGGACACAGAGGGAAGATGCAGAGACCTCAAGACTGTCTTTTGCTCTTTATCCTGTAACTTCTCCTTGGTCATACTGGGATCATTACACAGTCCTACATCATACACCTTCAGTTAAATGCCAGAATGAGAAAATGCTGACCCTAAGAAAGGACTTAGAAGAATATCTGCCTAAGGAGTTGTGAAATGAACAGTTTATCTGAATTTCTCTGGATGCCCAAGGAAAAATGGTGTTGCAACTTGGCAACAGGGTATCACAACCATCCTTATTAACCAAATACCAAGGTATTTTTGAGCTGACTGGTGAGAAATCCATTCCATTCCAAAGAGCAGGAACAGAAGCACAAGGAAATCTCTATAGCTCTAGGAGATGATATTTATGGCCAGAAAAAGCTGCATGGAAATGCAACTACTAGGAAAGTATGACAAGTTGCTCTAAGCCAGAGACACTCTACTGTGTGTGGGAGCACTGGAAGTGTTCTCCCTTTGCTCAGCTCTTCTGCAGCTATCTGGCTAAAGTGGTGTTCCATGCAAGGAAGAGCTGTTTATATACCATCAATAACAGGACAGGTGGAGGCAAATGGCTGCTGTAAACAACTCGAATTAGGTGACCTTGGAAAAGACCTGACACTCCAGGAGGAACGCTGGAATAGTGTTTAACCATGTTCAGCACACTTAAAATTATTTCCTGGTTGACAGACATTTGACTTGGTCAGAAAAACAGTCACCAACCTGTGTATGTTCAGCAGGGCTTCCAAAGTCACTCTCTGAAAAAATTGTTAGGCTCTGTTTTTTGATTGAAAGTTCTAAGTGCTAGCCAATAGATCCAGCCAGACAAAATATCATAGTAAATGTCACGCTGATCTCAGACCAGAACCAGTGCTAGGATTGCCTGAACACATTTATCATTAATTTTCTCACCGAGGACACATGCACTTAAATATTTCCTTCTGACTTCTGAGGTATGTCAGATGTCAGATTTTCCTACTGAAATAGAAAATGGCATGATAATTAGTTATTTTTTTTCTGTTCTGTACTTGTGTATTCTCACGCAACCACAGTATATGTAGATTAACTACAGAAAAATAACATAATGCAAGAAAACAGAAACAAAATAATAAAAACCCCCCACAAATAAATACTAGGCACAGCCTAGAGGATATAAAACTCAAGAGGAAGAAATTATAACCAAAACAAAGACAATCATGTTAATTTTTTGTGTGCTTTCCATTACTGTCTGTGGTGGTTTGGCCCTAGTTAGAGGCCAAATGCCCACCAAAGCCGCTCTATCACTCCCCTTTTCAGCCAAAAAGGGGAGAAAATATATATCAGGAGGCTTAGGATTCAAGATAAGGACAGAGAGGGATTACTCTGCAATTAGTGTCATGGGCAAAACAGACTCAACATGAAATAAAGAAATGAAAACTAATTTATTACACTACAACTACATACCCAGTGAACCAGTTGGATAATGAGAAGTGCAACCAGGTCTTAAAGCACCTTCCCCCCCACCCCTCCCTTCTTAGCAAACTTAACTTCATTCATGATTTTACTCCCTTCTTCCCCCGCAACATGCTGCAGGAAGGGGCAGGGAATGGGGAATGGGGTTCTGGTCAATTCCTCAGAAGCTGCTTTCCTCCTCCAGATCTTAACACTTTTACTTCCTCCCTCCCTTCTTCGCAGACTTTACTTCAGTCATAAATACGCTCCCTTCTTCCCCCTCCATCATGGCTCGGGGAGGGGCAGGGAATGGGGGTTTTCAGTCTGTTCCTCCCAAGTTGTCTTCCGTCTTAGCTGGGGGGGCATGCCATACACATGCATCCTTCCCCTGGACCACGGGGTCCCAACCACAGAAGACAGTCCTGCATGAACTTCTCCAGTGTGAGTCCTTTCTACTGGGGAGTCATCTCCTCACCACTTGCCTCAGCACAGCTCCCTTCCAAGGGGTGCTGATCTTCAGGCCCAGACTCCTCTGGCCTGGTCTCCCCCAGAGTCACAAGTTCCCCGGCAAACCTGCTACAGTATGGGTCAATATCTTCACAGGCTGTAGATGGTCTCTGCTCCCCATCCTTATCTATGGGCTACAAGGGACACCCACTCCACCATAGTCTTCTCCACGGCCTGCAAGGGAATCTCTCTCTGGCACCCAGAGTGCCTCATTCTTTCCCCCACCTCCATTTCCCTGGCCTTGGTGTCTGCAGTTTCTTACATCTTCTCACTCCCTTCTCTGGTGGCAAAATGTGTCTGTCTGTGGTTTTTTTCCTCCTAAATGTGATTCACAGAGGCGCTGTGACCATCACCGATTGGTTTGGCCCTGGTTAGCAGCAACTTTGGCCTTGAATTGGCCAATGTTTACTGTCTGGGGCTTCTTGCAGAAGCCATCTCGGCAGCAGCCCCCTTCTCCATTAAAATCCAGCTACATAAAACTGCAACACTTTCTAAGAAAAGATCTAAAATATCTTGAAAACTTCTCAAAAGTGATACATATCCCATGGGCTGCATAAGTTACAATACAGGAGAGAGCTGGAATGAACTCTGATCACAATAGATGAAATTCACTTTTCTAATGCCTAAATATAATCTCTGAGCAGTAAATAGCTATTTTTACTCACTTTTGGGGTAATAGTATCACATTTTCTTTTGGATGTCAGGCTAGTTCCACAGTCCTTACTGTGACAGTATCTGCATATTTTGTGAACAGGACAGTTTTGTTATACGCAGATGGTAGTGTCAATCTGATGCCCACCTTTCTAATGAATTGCATTTAATTCATTTTCTTTGCCAAAAGATGGCAAACTCTAGACATGGCCAAATTATGCATATTTAAGCTTTCATATAGTGAGCAGTACCAACAGAAGGTAGAATTGTTAAATCACAAGCTATGATGACTTTTCAAAAAAGCTTGTTAATAATTCTAAAATGTTTTAAGCTGCAGACTGTCATCCAGGTCTGAGGGCCCTAGTACAGAAAAGACATGGACTTGTTTAGGCTGGTCCAAAAGAGGGCCACAAAAATGAGAGCTGGAGCAGTTGTCCTGTGAAGACAGGCTGTTTCATGTGGCTACATGATTACAATATTTAGCCCTGTAATAGGAAAATACTTATATTTTTTTAAAAAATCAAGACAATATGATCAGAATTCTGAATGCTGATAATTCAGTAGTTAGAGAAAACTGTATTCGTAAAATATCATGGAAAATATTGCTATTTCAGCCAACCTTAGCAGATAACAAAATCAAGGGACTAACTAAAATATAGTCTTTTTCCCACTTCTTCAGCCATCCAGGAGCAGCTATTAAAATCTCAACAGAAATGCTCTGATGACTTTAACAATTTTAGTTCTGAGAATGAAGAAATATGTCCTTTTACACCTACTGAATGACCGTCTGCTAGAAGAGTCCTCTTACCTTTATTCTTAACTCTCCTTCACCTTTGTGATAGCTCATGGCAATTTGCATAATAAGAAAATGTATAAATATGTAAAAATGTTTGTAATATGCCCTCTGATAAAATAAAAGCATTTTAGTATGGATAAGCAAGACAAGAAATAATAATTACTAGATAATAGAAAAAAAAAATGAAACTAACCCAAGATCATTCACTATCCAGATCTGAAAACCACATCAAAAATATACTGCCATCACCATAGAATTTTTTCTATTTTAATAAATGCAGTTTTATTCTTCAGAAACTACTAAGTCTTCTCTTACCTAGTGCATTTGCAAGCAAAGGAAAAAGAAGAAATAGGATATTTTAAGCAGGCATTGAGAAATCAAAGACCTTCGTTGTTGATTTGAAAGTCGTAAACACCTCTTCCCCACCCAACATGAGCTCTGTCTGCTAGATGAAACCCTTATTTCTGAGCCCTGGATCTGACTGTCTGAAACCTATCAGCCAACTTCAATATTTTATTCAGCATATAACAGACTGAGTTATCCACAGTGACTTTACCCAAAGAAGTGCTTGGTTCTTCCTTGGCCTCTTTGGAACACATTTTTTGCAACTGAACCAACACAAATTGTAAATTATTAGGAACTATGCTGACTAAATCATTATTCAGCTTGAACTTTTTTTCTAGTTCTCCATAAAATATTATTTCTACTTTGCTTACCCTTCATTAAAATGTATACTACTTCTTTTCCTCTTTTTTTTTATCTTTGCATTTGTTGTTGCTACTTTTGTACTTCAATGCTCTAGTTGCATTTAAGGGCCTTCCCCTGAGAAAAAATGGGACAAGACTCATTAATTTAGATATGTTTCTCTTCTACCTTAATTTATTTAACATGTGCCTATAGGAATATGAAAGTGGATGGAAAAGTTATTTATTTTTTAAGTTGAGCTTTAATTGATGACCCTAATCTGAGAGCCTAGTCAACTGTATACTGTAAGGAAACGGAGTCTTTAAATTCGAGTCAATAGAGCATTTATTACAGAGATAGGAGGAATGGAATAAACATTCTAATGTGATGGTATTTTATTCAGCCATTATTAATCGTCAACAATATTCGGACACCATTAAGCAGGGCTGACTGAATGTGAGATGAGCTAGTTTCAGCTAACTCTTGTATCATATGGAGACTAAATTAGTCTTTTCAATAATCACTGTTTCTTAATGGCTAACAAAAGGTATTCCTGTATTGCCCCTGTGTCCTTTATGAGTTCCATAAATAACTAATTAACCTCTGTAACAAAAGTCAGCATTAAAACAGGAGGCAGTCTCTCTGTACAAATGATGGGCATCTAAGAAAAGATCTCCTGAGCAACCACAAGCTTACACTCTTCTTTTTTGCAGTGTTCTCAACAGAAATTAAATGCTTATTGACTCCATGTTAATATCCATTTAGTAATCTGCCATTTTTGTTTGTTTTAATGCAGCACTCAGTTTTACAGTAGAAAAGAATTATGCAGTTTAGAAGTATGAATATTAAAAAAGGATATAATTAAATCTGTAGCCTGAAACCTCTGTCTAAAGCTATAATGACAAATTTAGTCCATATTTATTATGGTGCACAAGGGACTTTAACTAGTTCATTAGTTTATATGCCTTACTCAGTAGTGAAGTTCTAAAACTTCACATTTTGCATATTATTACATTATTCATTTTTCCAACTAGGCATAAAATATGGCTTCCCAAGAGTACAATACCTAATTCTTCAAAATATACAAAGATAGCAATAAAATGATTAAATTACAACTCTTACATCTGTTCTTCTTGTCTGATTATAAATTAAAATGTTCAAAAACAGAAGAA
This sequence comes from Laterallus jamaicensis coturniculus, assembly GCA_022605575.1. Classification (NCBI taxonomy): domain Eukaryota; kingdom Metazoa; phylum Chordata; class Aves; order Gruiformes; family Rallidae; genus Laterallus; species Laterallus jamaicensis. The sequence goes on along the minus strand of JAKCOX010000045.1, from coordinate 4,880,911 downwards.
AACAACACAGGTAACAAATATGTTTAACCTGCATATCTTATCAGAATTAAAAAAATTACAGAACTCTATCCCCTCAATTCGCTTGTCGCCTTTTCCACAGGTTGTTGTGTCTTTTTTAAGAGCTTGTGAAACAGAGTATAATTTGAACATAGATTTAAAAATCACCAACTCTGACTGACAATATGGTTTAGGTGCTATGATCTCACCAACACAGTTACTGAGAAAGACTGGTCAAGGAACTCAATGAAATTTCTGTCTCTATGAACATTGGCTTAAAAAAAGCCCCCATAAAATGTTATGCTTGTCAGGAGAAAAATATAAAATGCTATTCTAAACCACTACCCATCATTGCAAAATGCTGCTCGGTGTTTTCTTTATCAATTACACATTAACAAATCTTTAATCCAATGATGGAAACGCACCAGTGCAGGTGACACTGACAAATTATCCTTGGCACAGTCTCTGAACTCCTAACACTTTTCAAAGAAGTCTACATTGAATAAAAAATGCATGAACTATTAAATCACAATGTCTACTGAGAAATTTAATTTTAGAGAGCATTATTAGGAAAATTATTATTTACTGAAAAATTTATATTTAGGTACAATAAATATTTTTAAATCGATTATTTGACTCACCTGGAACTATGTTTCCTAAAATCGCGAAATCCATAAAAACAAATACCGAAAGAAATTGTTTAAATTACTGTGGTCATAATGGCACTGAACAAGCATTATGCAGCAAGGCATTATTGGATGCCATTGTAGGTGTCTGTGGATAAATTAGGGGAGCAGAAGTTACGAATGAATGCTCCTTGAATGGTTCTGAAGCGATTGAGTTTTCATCAAATTGAGATACCATACTATGTTTCCAGTTTTCATCTGTCTTGAATGGCTGTATTTACTCTAGATGAAGATTACTCTGCGTGTTCCCTTGACATATGCCTTCCAGATACATTTTATGACAATATCAAAAATGTCTCTCTCTATTTTTTTTTTTATCATGGCTGCTTCAATTGCAAATCAAAACATACGAAATAAAGAACTGCATGAGCTTGAATGATCAAAACTCTTCCAGTTACTGAGCTGAATCCATGTAAACCAACTTACAAAATGTCCCCTGAAGATTTATCTTGCTGTTTTGGAAAAATACATTCCAGTTGATAATGTGTAAAAAAAAAATCTAAAAGATGCTTGCATTAAATTGAGAGGGAGGAATAAAAAAGCGGATGAGGAAAGAACTTAGAAGAATTTGAAAGCTGGCACGTGGAAGAGGGCTTTTTGATAAAATATTCCTGTTTACAAGACTGCCTTTGATTTATGTACTAATATGTTGAAAATCTACCTCATTCACCCAATCTGCAGGGGGAAAAAGAGAAAGGGGAAAAAATAAAAGAAACTGGCTTCATTACATGATGTCCCTCGATAAATAAAAACTCGATCTGGCCTCTGTCCACTGCTGTTCTAAATGAGCCCAGTCAGTCTGGCCCATGTTTTTTCATTTCATTTTCTCAAGCCAAATGACTACCATCTGCTGTCACAAAGCTGTCACACAATCAGTAATGGAAGATTTCTAAGGAATATAATGGCTGAAGAATGAATATATGACATTCCAGCTCCTATCTAGCAGAGAGAGAACAGCAACCCATTTGAAAAGAAACAGCAGTAGTGTTCTCCCACTTCTCAGCAAGTGCATTGTAATACAAATCTTTATTTGGACTCAAGACGTTGACAGGTCAATTGAACAGAATAAGTCTAGTTTATGATGCAGTTGTCAGAAGTGGTTAAAGCAGGAGTCTGTTTACCGGCGCCCTGAGATATTCCAACAATTTTTCTTGCAAACCAGCACCTTGAGGTTAATTACTTTACCAATTTGAGTAAATGGCAAGCCATATTCCCATCTGTCTCCATTAGTTCCCCACTATTTCTCAATTTATGATGACTGGGGTCAAGGCTGTGGTACAAAAGAAGAGCTAATAAAGCATGAATGGAGTAATTTTCTGTTTATACAAATGTGGTAGCCACAGCATAAATACGGAAGAGACATTTTAGAAATGCCTATTTTTGCCTTGAAACCTCTGGGTGCTAACTGTATTTAGAGGAGTAAAAAATCCCTAACAAACACTGAATCACTGTTTCCATACTTGTGTATCTTAAACAAGACCTGCTGTGCTCTGTGCAGCACCGCACTATCCACTCGCACCCTGGCACAGAAACGAGAGAAGTTCTGAAAAGCCTACAACAGTTGATCTCTACTAAGCTTGCTTGTTCACCAAAGGCAAGCTGTCTGGGAAAGAAAAAAGAAAAATCTCTTTATTTTGGTACCAAAATGCAGCATTACTGAAGCTTTTCTGCCTGAAGTAAACATTTCTTGCTATCTCTATAGCATTTAGTGCTGGAATCTCTTAAAAGCTATTTAGGAGTGTGACTGATTTAAGAGCGTCTCAGGGGACAATACCTATTTTATTTCTCTTCATTAAAACACTGCTAAGGTTTACTCCTACATTAAAAAGCATAGACTCTCTCTTCTTTTTTTAGTTTTAACTTCAGCCTTATAGCTAGTTTCTATTCCGAATACTTTGCATCTATAACAAATGTCTTAGGCAAATAACTCAAGGAAAAATCTCCACTAATTTCCACAAATTGTTAATGAATATGCTAGATTGATAAATTCTGCCTAATCTACCTCTTCTAAACAGTGGCAGTCTAAAAATAGAAGATAACATTTTGGCCATTTGCCACAAATGGCAGAATTACTCATTAATTAAACACTACAATAAAATAAATTTTGCAGCAAATGAGGCATAAAGCATGTATTTTACCATAAATGATTCAAAATAGAGTGAAAGTAATAATATTCTATTGCTGTTTGTGTAGTGTAAAAAATTTAATCCATGACATATCCATCAGAAGCCACAGAAACCCATTAATGTGAAGTCAATAAGTACATATATGTATTAACTCCTGTAAACACAGTCTACAGAATGATGTATTTTCAGATTACTAAATATTTCCCTAAGATCAGATCAAAAGCTGACTGGTAAAAATGATAGCAAAACTGCCAAAGAACAAAACTGACTATCAATTTAACTAATGTCTTCGGAGGCCAGAAACTAAAATTTGTATTTACAATAGTCAACATTAAGAATCAATATGGACAGGCTGTTGCTAGCACTGTTTTATCAAAAGAATTTGTTGTACTGCTCCTCAGGACTGCAGAGTATCACTTCTTGTTTTGCAAAGAAGTAAACTGAAATGCAGAGGGTTAATTAATTTAGCTTCACTGTAAAATAATACTACTAACTGAATGACTTGAGTGATGAACGCTATGTGTGCTCTGGGGCCAAGATCTTTACTACAATGTCACTTACTTTAACAATGCAAGAGGACACACAGTGGGCACCCAAATTGCAACAATATTCCTGCTCTATTGGATACTTGTTGAGAAGGCGCCCGGTATGTAAAACATTAAGGTGTAGTAAATGGTAACATCTGACTCTATAGAAATAACTCATTATTAAGGTTCCACATATATCTCTAATTAGTAAAATAACAACAGTTTAATAATTCTAGACAAAATATTTTGCAAGTTCCTGTGAATTATCCCCTTTTTTTAAGAACAGTAGAAGAACTTCCAGTTTTGCTGACAATGAAAATTAAGTCTAGTAACACGTAAAACCACAGAAAATAGTGGCAAAATTATGATGATGAGACAAAGACTCTAATGTTCTGTGATACATTTTCCTGTCAATGTAAATAAAGAAGAATATGCTATGCTACAAGAGGAATATTGCCCTTTTGTAAAAGTGTTCCAAATGGAGTCTTGGGGTACCTCAGTGAGTGTCAGGAACCTAATTCACATGGAAGAAAACTATTTTGAGAAGGACATCTTGTTAATATATAAAAAGTGTTTCAGAACACCTCTACAGTACATTGTGTCTACATAGCAAATTCCAGGCCTAACAATCTCTTTGAGAGGTTCTTCAACAGACAGCCTAAAGCTCCATGATTTTTAAGAAGAGTTTGTCCTTTCCTTTTTAATCATTGAGCTCCCAGTGTCTCTTACTGAGACCAGTCTCCTACACTGATCAGAAAGAAAGGACTTACCATTCATAAATATGTTTTAATTGCTTAAATATGGGGGTGTGGGGAGAAGCTACATCCCCAGTCTCATCTGAAAAGAACTTCCAATTCACCAGTGGAGTAAGAAGCAGGGAAAAATTATCCTACTTATTGTAGAGATAACAACTAAGTGTATCTGCAAATTTTTGATCTTATAACAATTTATATCTAGTGGGGTTAATGAAGTACTTCTACTGCAAAACTAATGGCAGCAGCATTAAATCCAAAAGCTCCAATTGTTTTGCTATTACAATTTATAAAAAAAGTTTGAAACAGGAGATGAAAGGAGCAATTCCTAAGAAGGACAAAATAATAATAATAAAAAAGAAGAAAGTGAAAATAATATAATTCTATTCTCCAGACAGTTCCACTTTGTCAGTTTTTCTCATTATTTGCCTTCAGATGATATTTTACAAAATGTTCTTCGGCTGGGTCCCGTGGATTCTACATACTAATGTTGCTCTGTCATTAAGAAAAACAAACCTAAACACCCAAAGATGTTTGGGAAAGCAGAGAAGGGGAGAGGTGGTCCATTCTGGACTCACTTGGAGATAATTTTCCATTTTTCTGATGTAAAAGCACAAACAAGTAGAGAATTTAAACAGATGGAACAGTCATCTTTTCAATTTCTCAATAAAATCCAGATGGATTTTTCTTGAGAAGTCCTTCTTTAACAGAAACTTCTCCTGTTTCTATTGGATATTTTCAAAAAGCTTTCTGTATAGAATGATGATGGTAATCTTTTTTTATTTGCTCGCACTTTTTCTACCCAATTTGGACCTTGTGATTACAGAGAATTTTAAAATAGTATTTTTCCATGTCCACTGAGAACTCACATGTAAATCAAATGCATATATTAACCATGCCAAATTCACACCTTGTGAAAATACCTTATACAGCAGTTGTTTTTCTCAGTGGTTGCTGAAATTGGCAGAATTACCTGGACAGTTTTTCATATTCTCCTGGATTGAGAGTTGCTTCAAAATTAGATGTTCATTAAAAGTGCAACAAGTAGTAGCAAATACAAGTATAGTGTATCTAATACTAATAGCAAAAATTATGACATTACAGGAAAACCATACAGGTTCATTTGCAAGTTAATAGGGAACTTCTGGTAACTTCAAACTAACCATTTAGTCCTCCAAAATGTGAGAATATTTTTAGTTTATTTATGGGGAATAAAAGTTCAGAGTATGTGAAGCACATTTAATGATGTCATATAGACATTATGCAAGGGCCCAATTCCAAACTGTTGTTCTATACTAATAACTAGTATGTTATGCAAATTTCTGGTCAACATACTTTACAAGAGGATGCATTTAGGTCACACAATGCACTTTAACTGCAAAAGAAGATCTCTCATATGAAAAGCTACTTTGGAAGAGCTATTAAGCAGTTTTACCTTTTCCAATGACAATCCCCTAGTAAGCACATCCCTATTCACCATAACTTCCCTGTTTTCCAGTTCTGTGGAGTTTTATTAAAGAAAAAAAATATGAACAACTAGTTCATCAACTAAAGTACAACTCAGCTGTGCTGAAACTAGTAAACTGGTACTAACAACTCTCATTCAGTTTACTGTGAGTAAAACTAGAAAATGGTTAAACAGCAAGATGGGAACATATAACAAATTAATACACAAAGGCTTGGGTTTATTACATTCTTTTTTTGGCATCTTGAGAAAGCTATTGAGGGCCTCACTCAACTCTTTGTGTAGTAAGGGAAATATTTCTTGTAGTCTCATAGGGTTTGGGTCTGTCTATCCATATTACTATTCCTCATTTTTCCATGTGTAAAAATAAGATAATTACATTCATTTTGGGTGAGGAGGTAGCTGCCTATTGCATGAAAGGTTTTAAGAAGCTGTTTCCTTCTTGTGGAAATAGAGGAAGTACTTATATAAAATTAAAGTTGACTAGAATAGTGGAAAATTTTTTTTCATGAATAGCTGCAGTGAAATCAGTTTATTGGTAAACGGATAATTCTCATGGTATGCTAAAGAATGTTCTGATTTAACCTGTAACGGGATACACAATTTAGAGAAAGAGAAAAGAAAGCAAGCTGCATACTAGTGTACAGAAATTTGCCAACAGAAAAAGACCATATGTGTCTGAACTCCCTAGAAAGAAAAATACTGTGAAAGTTATCAATACTGGGGAAGTTTTGTGGCTTACTGAACAAACACAAACATATAAACATCCTCAAGGGAAGATGAAAATGAAATTCAGAACCCTTTAACCCATGGGAACTTGCAGAGGGAATACTATGAACAAAAGTTATTGATATTTGAACAACTCTCAGGCTACACGAAAAGGATTGCCTCAGTCAAGCCTCACAGAACTACTATGGAACTCCACAAACCTGTTATCTTTGTTAGTATTTCAGAAAAGAATCCAGAGTTTGAATGGTACAAGCTCCAAACTTCATGTACATCCTTCCTCTGGTATCCTCAGAGCATACTCTGAGGAGCTGAAAGCTGGATCCATGGGCTGAGCCCAATTGCATGAGATTCAACAAGGCCAAGTGCCGTGTCCTGCACTTGGGTCACAGCAACCCCATGCAAAGCTACAGACTTGGAGAGGAGTGGTTTGAGAGCTGTCTGGAAGAGACAGACCTAGGGGTGTTGATCAACAGCTGGCTGAATACAAGTCAGCAGCACACCCAGGTGGCCAAGAAGGCCACTGACATCAAGTCCTGCATCTGGAACAGTGTGGCCAGCAGTGGGGGAGTGATCCTTCCCTTGTACTGAGCACTGCTGAGGCCACACCCAGAGTATTGTGATCAGTTTTGGGCCCCTGACCACAAGAAGGACATCAAGATGCTTGAGCATGTCCAGAGAAGGGTTAAAAAGCTGGTGAAGAGTTTAGAAGACAAATCTTATAAGGAGCAGCTGACGGAGCTGAGATTGTTTAGAGAAAAGGAGACTGAGGGAAGACCACATTGCTCTCTATAACTACCTAAAAGGTGGTTGCAGTGAGGTGGGGTTTGGTCTCTTCTCCCTGGTAGCTAGTGACAGGAGCAGGGGAAATGGTCTGAAGTTGCATCAGGGGAAGTTTAGGTTGGATATTAGGAAAAATTTCTTTACTGAAAGGGTTGTTAGATACTGAAACAGACTGCCCAGGGAGGTGGTTGAGTCAACACCCCTGGAGGTGCTTAAAAGAGTAGATGTTGTACTTGGTAACATGATCTAGTGTTGGATCTGGTAGGGCTGGATTGACAGTTGGACTCGATGATCTTAAACATCTTTTCCAACCAAAATCATTCTATGATTCTGTATTCAGTGTGAAGGGGAACTCTCACTGTCACAGCCTATGCTCTACTGCCATCCAAACTACTCCATGAACTTTCACAAGCATTAAAAACAGGTTGACTGAAGAGTTGAAAATGTAGTTTGAAAAATCTTTCAGAGAAGCCCAGGTGAAAAGGGGTAGAAAAGATTTTCAGGAGCTATCTATTTTCTATTGGCAGGACATGCCATCATGAGCTTAGTATCTAATCTTGCTGTCTGACTTCACTGAAGTGAACATGCCAGTTAGACCCTGACAGCCTCAAAGTGGGTGTCCTGGTCTTGTAATGTGAGCCATTGAGTGCTAAGCATAATTGGAAGAAATCCTGGAAAGCATTTCCTTTTAAGACCTGAGGTTGAATCTCAAAAGGGAATTTGGATGTAAAGAGGTGGCCTCTTATTCTCTAAGTCACCCAGACTCTTCAGAATTTCAATTTTTAATCACTTTTTGTCCCTGTGTTTCAGTGAATGAAGTCACAGGACAGAGAGTTTCATATGTTTATAAAAAATGTTCTGGAACATGGGAAGTCACTGAAAATCCTTTGGGTTACACTGTTTCATCAGCTAATAAAGTTGCCAGTACCAATATATGGGAATATTGAAATGCAACAGTATACAGCTGGAAATTGGTAGTATCAATTTAATTAATAAAAATAATGATATATTAACTGAAGTGAGACAGTAGTTAGCATTTCAAATATCTGCAAGCTATTACCCCAATGAGCCAAAAGAGACTAGAAAATAACAGGTCACTGACATATAAGTTTATGAACAAAGAAATAAACAAATAAATAAATAAGTTTTACAAACAGGTAGGATTGTCTTAGGGTTGCATTCAAATCATACCTGATTTCAGCTGCCATAATTTGTGCTACAGGATGAAATGGAAACCACCTTAAAGCTGTATAAGGGTTGAATCCAACTTCTAATTTGCAAAGTACATCTGCTTTATAGAGCATTTTTACAGCAGCCTCATAATTAGAAAAACATGGCTTGTATTTCTCTCACTTCCTAAACCATAAAAAAATCTGGCTTTATTTTTAAAACACTAATTACATGATGGAGAAAAGCCTCTAATTTCTGAGAGCACACTCATGTAAGAAAAATAATTTGTAAGGGTAACAAAATAATGTGGAACTGTACGAAGGCTTTATTAAACAAACATATTTGGTTCTCAGAACGCTGACTTCTGTGCTTCAAATTTGTTTCTGATTCCTGAACTAGCACTGCTTGAGGCAAAAGATGCGGCTTTGTCAAGTGATAAAGCAACAAGACATATTAGCCTGCTTCTGTTAAGAAGCTCCTAACCAAAACAAAACAAGGACTTCTCAATTTTATGTGTGCTGTATCTCACAAAATGTCCTAAAACATTCTAATGATGCCAACAGAGAATTTGTTCAAACTTGCAAATGACCACTATGTGCTTTGTCAGGACAGAAATGTCAGCTTTGCCACTCTTTGTGGCAGGATGGTTGGACATGCTTCAATTTCCTTATTGTCCTCTCTGTAAAATGAATGAATGCACCTAATAAATGGCATCATTTCCTCTCAGATTTGATTAACTTATGATATTTGTTCTATTAAAAAAATCTTATGCACAAGCAGTCATATACATAAGAATTTTTACTGCTTTTCTGGAAAGAAACAACCACCAAAAGGCAAGCTGCATATAAATGAAATAAAAGATTGGTTAAAATTTGTGAATATTTTTGACCATAGAAATTATTGTGGCAGAGGAGGAACCCACCAGTAAAAAAAAAAAAAAAAAAAAAGGGAAGGTGAAACAGCTTCAAATGCCAAAACTTTTAGAACTAATTTAATGGAAAATTGTCTATCTCTTTCATCTTATGAAACATTAGGAGAGAATGGGCTCAAACCAGAAGAATGAATGGATACTACACAAAACTGAAAGAGAAAGAAAACATCTGTTAGTGCTTCTCTGCTTTTCTAAACTGGATCTTAAATTTTGGGGTGTTTAGATTTGATCCACACCTTGATACTGAGACAATTCTCAAGACGAGCTGTGCTAATATCCATAGAACAAGCAAGCCTCAATATCCCTTGGCAATATAGCTGGTTGCTGAGTATCATCACCTGGTCAGTACTTCTTATAAGTAAAGAAGTGGATCTCCTTTCAGAAGCAGTAATTTTGCATGTTGCCCTTTTGGAACGCAATCCTTAATTAACAAATTTACTTTTCGACTTTCTATTCATATTAGAAGACTAATTAGTTCACATGAAATTTCCAGACATTCATTTACAGTGAGTAGCTCACTCCAAGCAATCACTGTTCCTAAGCATTTCAGACAGGAGCAGTTTTTAGAGAGAGAGCTACTGGGTCCATTACGGTTAATGCCCTTTTGACAGCATAAGTTTTCTTACTATGCCAGGAATAATGTGGTGTGAGAATGATCACTGTCTTTTTGTCCCCTTATGGAGCCAAATACAGCTATCTGAAGCTGAGCAAGCTTCTTGCCAATGAGAGAAATGATGAGCTGAAGAAATTACAGTAAGTAGCATTTCCTTCTGCACCGACAGCTAAACAGCCCTCGTCATCTGAAAAGTTAAAGCGATTTAGGTCCTGAGTAGTGTACCAAGTACTGCCAAGCTCCAGGTCCTGAGTAGTGCTCCAAGACTTCCAGCCAAGATCTCCACCATTTTAGTTACACCTGATCCCAAATCCACAGAATTGGTTGTTTTTGCTGTTCATACCTCTACTTCAGTGTGTGGTTGAGAAACTCAGAGAGGAAGGTAAGGAAAGATACAGCATATCCACCATGTAAGGATATTTGCCTGGCCATGGATGATAAGCTGTACAGTAGAGAACAGAGGTGATGTGTTTCAGAAGAAAAATTTCATCTATTTCTATGTTGTGCCTGTTATTTCAGTGTCAGGATCTGATATATGAGGTAAGCATCCTTGAAATCAGCAGATTAATATCATGTTTATATTTCATGCTTTCATGTTGGAATGCTTGCAAATAACAAAATTTTCCAACTGTTTCTAGCTAAAACTTCTCAGTCTCTGAAACTGTAATTTTTAAGAGAAAGAAATCCTTTTATAGATTACTGCTGCTCTGCTAGTTAAGTAATTCATTAGAAGCCACTCCATCCTGACTATTCTGGGTTTTTACTGCTCTACGTAAAGGGTGAGGAACTGAATGGAGTGTCTCCTGGAAAAGCAAACTGCATCCCCTTTGTGTTCCCTGTATATAATAGAAAGTGCAGACCGAGTGTTAAGATGTGGCAGACCATTTCCTACAGGGAAGTAAGGTGCTCATCTGATGCTAAAATGGCGTAATTTTTCTTTCGATGGCTAGACTGCGGGATGTAATCCAAACTCTAAACTGGCAGGGGGGGTTAGAATGTGGATAGTAATGCTGATTTGATAGCTGAGCAATGAAATCTCCTGTAGGTTAGTTCCCATGAAAGAACTAATAAGGGTACTTGTTTTCAATCACAGATGCTCTCTGCTCAGTCCTATTCTGAAGTGCTTTATTCAGACTTTCCCCAATCAATATTTTGACTTTGAGAGGCAGAGCTATTAGAGGTTGTTTAGCTTGAGAGCCAGAATGCCAGGTCTTGAGCCAAGCAGCCCTCCTCTACTGTTCGTCAAAAGAAGGCAAGAGAAAAAAAGAACAGATGCAAAGAAACCGTCTACATTCCCAGTCTAACTGATAATCTTATTTTCTATTATTTCATCCTTTGGTAAACATATTTTCTAGGTTTAAAAACATGGAAAACCAAAGCACTGGAGTAACATACCATGGAGAATATGGCCATAAACTCGCAACTTTTCTCTGAAATGAGCAACAGTTTTCTGGCTATCAGGTTCTGGAATGCCACTTTCTCTGTCCTGGAATGAAAGTCTTAGCAAACTCGAACTATTTCTTTGACTATTATATACAGTGATTAGCTAGGTAATTCACAAGTTGGATTTTTGTGCCAGGCTAAGAGGAAAATAGAACAGGATAGGAGTCAAAACACTTTTCTTTAGGTCTGATAAAAATTTTTTGATATCTTAGGAAAGAATTCAACTTTATTTCTAAACTGTAACTTTATTTTAACTTGAATACCTCAAAATTGATTACAAGCAGCAGTTTGGTTTTGCTTCTCCCACCAAAAAAGGAAAAAAGGTGTTCTACCAAACACACACACACACTGTGAGAGAACACTACTATCTCACCAACACAAAATACTGACAAAGGAAGGCTGAGCTTCTTTGCCATTCAAATACTTAAGAAAACTTTATTATACAGTGTTTATTACTTGAATTCCCAATCACAGTGGAAGACTCTGTTTTTATCATCTTTTTCTGTCCCCAGTATGCAACTATCTCTTTGGGAAGATTATTTGTATGGCAACTTAGATTTTCTTGGATATTCTTCATTTTGGCTACATATCCTTACAGAAATTCTGCTTAATTTCCATAAGGGTTGTATCCCATTTGATTTTACTTCATATGCCTTGAATATTACTGCTTGTTAGTAACAGTTCTTTGCCTTCCAAGTGCTGCTCTTCCCAACATATATTAAAATATTTGCTAGGAAGAACAAACAAACAAAGAAAAATGTCTGTGGTTTTAGTACTGCTCATGTCTTGAAGCCAGAAGTCTCTGAAAATGATCAGTTGGCAGTCAAACATCTATCCATCTTTTTGTAGCTTCTACTATTACAGGCAACAATCTAAAGACCCTTTATATAAATGAAACAAGAAAAGTAGAAAGTTCTTTGTTACTCCAGATGTTTGCTTTGCATTAGTACAATTTTACATTAGTGCTTGTCACTATTTTCTTCTCACTTCATCCTTTTGGTATTGATCATCTGCTTTTGATCTCATACACTGAGTAATGACATTGTTTTTCACAATGTTCAGGGTGGAGTTTTAAGGCAAACTATTTTTTAGGAGTCCTTGCTATCAACACAGAAGTCATACTCGTTACTTATTTGATAAGAAAGGAAATAAAGATTGAATAAGCACAGAGCAACATGTTATTTTTTGTACAATCAAAGAGATCCTTCTACACCTTTCGAGGGGAAACAAAATATCAGATAATTTCTTTTGAATGTCTTTAAAAGAAACAGAAGCTTATGTAGTAGATATGGAATTGTCACAGATACTTGATATTTTCATTAAACTGGTATAAGTATTTAGTTGTTTCCTTTTTTAATAAATGATAAGGCAGCAGGGTTTTTTTGTTTAGCACATATTCGTTCTTTTGGTAGTACAGACTGCAAATTTCTGTGAAAAGATAAGGTGGTTTTGTACGAAGACAGCCAAATAAGTCATCTGTATTTGCCAAATGGAAACTCTACAGTCACCCAATTTACTTTCTCTCTTGATTCAAAGTAGGTGTTTTTGTGTTGCAAACTGTAATTCCCAATTCCTGTTGGCCAGACCTGTATGCATCTGACTGATTATTTGTTTAGTAGCACTCGGCACACTGAACAGGGCAGGTTTGTTCTGCTGAAGACTTTATTACCCATCTGCTGCAAAGCACGGCTGTGATATAATTCATTCTATTTACCCTAAAACAACAACAACAACAACAACAAAATCACTTCTCATGGGTATGCAGTGTTATGAGGGGGAAAAATAATTTGACACTTCATCTTTCAATGTCTTTTGCCAGTACTCAGGAAAAAAATATGTAGATATAGTCCTTTCATTAGGAACAGTGCAATAAAACTAATATTTCTTCCCTGAACATATAGCACCAAGGAGACACCCCAGCATTTTCAATGTACTTACTTCTCAACAACAATTAACTAGGTGGTACAACTCTTTCATCATTCAAAACGTTTTATGTTCTTTCTTTTACAGACTGGTTTTGGTAGTTCTGATTTAGGAGGGCTTTTTCCTTCTATAAGGCTAAAGTGCTTTATTCAGGAGTTATCTTTGTGTTAAGCCCATATAAATGGTTTCACTGCTATGTAAAATACCCCAAAAAACCATGTAAGTACTCTCTCTTCAAAATCTTCCAACAATCTTTCTCCCATTGATCTTTACATTACATCTTACACAGTTAGAAACCAGGATGCTGCATGTTTAGAAACTGCTACACAGGACAGATAGACTGGAACATGCACACATGTATGTGCCTGCCTGCACAGAGACAGGGCTTGGGGGGTGGTGAGGAGGAAGAACCTGAATATCAATGATTTCAGAAAGCAGAGGTTAGAAAGAAACATGCCGTTAAACAGTGCACGCAGTTGTACCTTCCTTTCCATAATTTAGACAAAACCAAAGCAAAGGTATGTGGGAAACTAAGCATGGTATATCAATATTTATGCTGCTTGGAATTTACAAACCAGCAAGCTCCTATGCAAATGTTTGAGCTACATAAAGGAAATATTGTTTTCTGCAAATCATGCTTCAAGTCATATGGTCTGAAATAAAGATTTCAAGAGTATATGGGCCTTTTTGAATTTTTATTTTATTTAGAAACCTGTCATTTATAAGGCCAAGCCTCTACTCAAAAAACTGTTTTAATGATGGTGCATATTATTTATTGCTTGTACTAGCTATGAATACATTATTTCAAAAAATGCTTAAAATTGGCTGAAAAAATCTACAAGCATTCCCTTCCTCCTCCTGTATAGCGATCAACTCCTATTCAGCAATTTCTCTGTGTGAGACACTGAAATGAAGCAAATAACACATTTTTCTTTAAACTGACATGGATGGCTATTAATTCAAAGCTCTTTGCTATATTCATAAACAATAAACTTAAGAATAACATTTCCTACAAATTCTGGATAGTTCTGCATGGACAATTTTCAGTTCTGTCAAGTGAAGCCAAAGTAATATTCCGGTGTCATGTTTACAGCCATCTGTGTAGATGCAAAGTCAAGTTTGGACAGCTTTGATCTTGATAAGGTGCAGATATTTTGATGTGAAGGATGACTACCTCACTTTGAAAGCACAAACGGCTTAAAATGCTTCATGGGCTAAGAAGATACGGTCAGAAAGGTAAGGCTCATTTCAAACTAAGTTTTCTAAATACTGGCAGACACTAATTAAAACAATAGTAGCCAGTTGGAATGACTACACCCGCAAGTATCTTTGTGAGAATAACCTGTGAAGATAGGTTTACAAAATGAAAGAAATAAAAAACTCAAGCCAGAACCCTGTGAAAAACCTTGTGACTGTTGTAACCAAAAGGGAAACTGTTCTTAAAAACTATAGAGGCATCAGAACTCCAGAAGAATAATTTCTGAGTATTTGATAAACCCAAGACGAAGTTTTTCCTGCTGCTTCCAGGTGTTAGGGTCTTAACAGTAACTCTCGTGACTGGTCTTACTTACAGTTACAGTCATAGCTGTAGTGGTATGGCTGCTTAGAGGCAAGAGCAGCAAAAAGGAGAGGGGGGGGACAATGTGCATGTCCCTGAGGTCAATGGCCAAGCAGTCACCTATATCATGATTTCATGACTCATGAGACTCCTCTTGGAAGAACTGAGCATGCAGACAGCATTAGTTCAAGAGCAGTAACTCAAACACAGATTCAGAGTGGATAAAAATGTTCATTGATATCTGTGCATTTGTGACCGTAGGAGGAGGGAACTTTGGGCTTTTAATTCATTGGAAAAAGCTTAACACCAGATCTTTGAAACACTCTTAAACATATGTGATGCCTTAATGACTATTAAGCATCAGAGTTCTCTTAGTAGATGCCTTCTAAGTTAGGAAGGTGAAAAATGTGTTATAAAAATACATGGAGATCTTGAGAGTTAATTATTAAATAGAAATCAGGCAGTTTTGCTGTCAACTTGCTGAAACTAAACCTGAAAGTGACAGAAAAAGCATTAAAAAAATTTCCTTTAGGAAAGAGACATTTAATTCTCTTATATAGAATCTTCAATTCCAGGAGAGATACAGGGAATTTTTTTTTTAAAGTTTGTCACACTTAAGTCTGTGGAAATTCTAGTAATTCATAGCTTAACTCTTTCCAAATGTAACATGAATTGAATGTGCCTTGAAGGAAAAATGATCCCCTTTCTTGTTATCATGGGATTACTACAGTATTGTAGAGTTGTAATTTTAATTGAAAAACATAATTTTCCATAATATCACTTGTGTGCACGATTAGATTTGAATTACTAGCCAAAAATACCTGTTGCTATTGTAATTTTAATTCACTTTTTGACAGGTAGGAACTTGAGTATGTGGCACCTGCTGTACAAATTGAGAAGTCACCCACTCTCCTGATATTTCTTTTAAAGATAAATTACCTGAGGATATTTTTCAGGACCAGGTATTGGATTCTACCTGTCTCCCGTAGAGAAAAAGATCAGAAAGCTGCATCTTTTGCCCACCGTTTACCCAGTTCCATAGTGAGATTATTCTCCATTCTTTATTTGTATAAAAATGTTTCAGTACAGTACATGACTTCAAACATGTATCATGTGTTGTGAGACTGTCTGGACAATGGAAAATGGCAAGTAATGCAGAGCTTGGGGCTCAGTTTCAAATTTATCATCTAGAAGCACATTCTCAAGTGGCTGACTAACATTGTCTGTCTCTTCTTCCTATAACTAAACATATGCATGTGAAAAGCAGCATAATGTGCTCACAAAGCTTCCATTTCTATCCCCTTCCCCACAATCTTAATTTTATTTATTGAAATTCCCCCTTATATTTAATGCGCAGAGAAAAGTTATTTTACACTGCCACCACTGCAGGAGCTTTTTAAATGATTCAAGGAAGTATAGCTTTCATTTAGGTTTGTGCCCTCCAGTCTGTTTATACTGGTCGATACACTTGTCTGAAAAATATAATGGATTAGCACATCATTCAACAAACTAGTCAGAAGGCAAGCTCAAGGCGACAGAGACCAAAAAGTAAATTACAGCCAGTAGTAGGGACAGGCCATGCCTACAGCTAGGAAACATCATATCAGTACAAAACCTGTATTCTGTAAGAATGTTACTTGAACTGAAATAGGTGAAAAATTTACACTGAAATATAATAAAACAATCAACTCTATGATTTCATTGTACATTTTATGACACCTATGCAAAACCTGATTCCTACCGGCCAAGCATGCTACAGTCACACCTCCTATCAACAACAGACATTACTGCTTGTAACATAAAAGGAGTATCTGTCTCCAGTTAAGTACTTTTTATATCGGAGCTTCTTTAACACATTTAAATATGTGCAAAACATAACATGCCAAAAAGCATATTGCGAAAAGGCTGTGAAAATATATTTTATGTAGGTAAAACAAACACACCCAAAGATGTAATACAGCCTCAAAGGATGGAAGGTAATTCTCCTTAGCATACTGATAACAAAGTGAGGTAAAGTCACTGCAATTTTTAGTATATATGAAATTATTAGACTCTTTTCATTAAGTGAATAATATGCATTATTTTTTCATTTTGATCCTCCAGATGTTGATCAGGAAATCAAAATAAAATCCTTCAATTTTTTACTTCTATTTTAAAAATTTGATATTTGCAGCAGATGCTGCAGTTCTGTAATATGTGAATCCATTCTCATTTACAAAGAGAAAACAGCACTAATGTTGTCGTAGGCGTTGAAGGACATCATACCGTTGTAATAACTTTCAGAAAATTAACACAGTGGGTGAAACTCACTGCTGAGTTAGACTAGTTGAAATGTAGCTACATCACGGATAGTTGTGTATATGCTGGACTCCAGAAATCACACCATATGACTTTTAAGTAATATCTCAAAAACAATCTAGCAAATGCATCAGCAGCAAAGAATGAGAAACCACCTGCAACGTGGCCTCCAAAGCCTTGTACCTGTGAGAGAAGATGCCTTCTCTACAGAATGTTGAACAAGCCATGAAATTTCTCCAATTCCATTCAACTGTGCTCATGTAGCAATTAGTTTTGCCTTACTTCTGCATGACTTCAGATATCAGGAAAGATAAAACCAGTGTTTCCTTCATGGCCATATTCCTGGTTTCATTTATCCACAAGATGAACAGAAGCAGCTGGTTTCTGGACCTCAATTTGCCTATCTCTATTTCTTAGCTCGCACCACATCAAATCATTCTGAACACTTTGCCTAGAATTGTGGGAGAAGAGAGAACATACCATGGAGCAATCAATGGTATTTGAAGGGACTTCCCCCACTTTTTAATTCATGCTTGCTGCTCACTGTGGAGCCCAAGGAACAAATGGAAAATAAGTGTTTATATTTTGGATCTGTGATATTTTGTTTAATCTAGAATATTTCTGCTCAGGGTGTGCATCAAGCCCTCACCCCAAGAGAAACCTTTTGTTACTTTATGGATAAAGCCAAGCAGATTTGGACTCAGTTCTCGGCAGCTGTGTAGTATAAATAAGGCTCCTGAAGGGAGAGGTGTCAAACTTGATAATTTCCAAGTTGTGTGTATCTGATAATCAAGTTTCTGATAATCAAGTTTCTATTCGCACAATGAATTGTTTTGAAAAATCACGTTTGCATTGGGATATGTCTATTTCTCATTTGTTGACCCTTACACACTTCTTCTGGGACAGTAATCTACAAAAAACCTCAAAACCGACCAAGTTTTAAACAAAGATCCCAATTAAAAAATGTAATGCCCTATCACAGGTGGGGCTACAATACCCAAATATGCTGAGCTTTCAATTCAGTATGAAATCTGCCTGTTCTCCTGGCATGGGGCCAACAAGAGCTTGATGGGTTTCGACACATTCTTCCCCAGTTTGTTTGTTTCCTGACCAGGGCTATTGTTCAATGAAAAGTACTATTTTACATGTTTAGTTAAGGTTTTTACAATCCAGATGATGTATATCTGTATTTTAAATATATGCATCAAGAGGCACTTGCAGACTTGAGTAGTTCCTTTCAGTATAGCAAATCACTTAAAGATAGAGCCCCATTTCCTAATTTTAGAATCACATGTAGTTTCATGTTTTTGACTGGCCAAACAGTTGAGCGGATGCACGTCTTATGCATCAACTTTGGGTGTTTATAGAGGTAAACAGGGCATAAAGAAAAAAAAAGGCAACACATAATACTAATGCATTGTTAAAGGCTTTGCTGAACTGGAAATTCTGCTCTCAGATTGAACAGACTGAACAGTTGAGATGTCTGCAGACCTTTGCAGGATATGCCCAGATTATAGGAAAAGATACCAAAGATACCATTTTCACTACTGGAATAATTTAAATAGTGTGAATGTCTAGTTTGGGTCATCATTGTTCTCTCTAGAACTTTAGCGTTTGGTCAGACTGCCACTGATTTTGATGAGAGTTCACACAGTTCAAAAGTCCAAGCTCCCATCCCTCAAAGATTTAACTGAATGGCTTTATACACATCATTAGTTTCACAGCTTTCAATGAGAACTCTTGTATGCATGTTTGCAAGATCCAAGTCTTTGTTATGACACATTCATCCATTCTTCTATTCATATCTATTTTATTACAAGTACAGCTTGTAGCATTGGCTTTTGCTATTGTTGTTTAACAATTATCACTCAGAAAACTGTTTTCAGTTTCTTGTCACATGGTCAAATTTACCAATTCTTACAGGACACACACCTCTTTCAGACTAAATAATTCAGAACATTTCAGTGAAATCTCAGTCTAGACACAAAAGCATTTTTTTCCAATCATCTTAAAGCATTAAGATTTTCTTTGAGCAGTCATCACACTCCCATTTCCATCAGAAAATGGATTTGAAACTGACAGATGGACTTGCCTTTATACCCACAAGAGGCTATTTGCCATTCCAGTAAAAGTGCACTGAAATTTGTCCGAGTCATATGCCACTGAGCAAGTGACTGTTGCTTAAATAGATCAATACAAACCTTCTCTCTATTTACTTTTACAATCTGCAATGCCCCACACTTATGATTAGGGGCCAAGGGTGTGATCTGTACAGTGACCCACATGATTAAGGAATTGGTGTGATATTGCAGCTGAAGAATTGGTGCCTGTGCTGGTTTTGGCTGGGACAGAGTTAATTTCCCTCACAGGAGCAAGCATGGGGCTGTGATTTGGATTTGTGCTGAACACGGTATTGATAACACATGGATGTTTCCATCACTGCTGAGCAGCGCTTAAACAGAGTCAAGGCCTTTGCTGCCTCTCACACCACACCACCAGCCAGTGGGCTGGGGGTTCATGAGCTGGGAGGGGACACAGCTGGGACAGCTGACCCCAACTGACCAAAGGGACATTCCATACCATGTGACATCATGCTCAGCATATAAAGCTGGGGGAAGAAGAATATTGGGACATTTAGAGTGATGGCATTTGTCTTCCCAAGTAATCACTATGCATGATGGAGCCCTGCTGCCCTGGGGATGGCTGAACACCTGCCTGCCCATGGGAAGTGGGGAATGGACTCCTTGTTTTGTTTTGCTTTGCTTGTGTGTGGGGGTTGTGGCTTTACCTATTAAACTGCCTTTATCTCAGCCCAGAAGTTTTCTCACTTTTAATTTTTTCATTCTCTCCCCATCCCACCAGGAGGGAGTTCAGCTGCATGGTGCTCTGCTGCTGGCAGGGGTTAAACCATGATAGGTCCCAAAGGAGAGACAGACATTTCACCAAAGCCTCTTGGATCCTCTAAGATTTGGATAACCTGATGGGCTGATTACCTGTGTCTGGCAAGCAGAGTCTCAGGGTGGGGAAGAAACCACAGTGCCTTGATGGGAACACATGCAGTCACCACACGTAAGCATAAGAAAAAGGCCAAATTAATGAATATAGAGGTCTCTCTAGAGAGATTTCAGTTTCAATGGCTAAATCTCATTGGACTCCAACCTTGGCAAAGAGACTGCAACCTTTAACAGCACTAACCACACTGCATCATCTCCCAGTAAAACTAAACATACTTCAGCCTACCAGAATGCCAGTGGCCCAAAATGAGCAGACAAATGTACATGCTCAGGGCTGTAAGGCTGCAGCTGGACATTACTTACTTCCTACTATCGGGGGACAGTGTAGAACAGAGGTAAAGAACTTGTCAGCACAACCTTAAAACTGCCCTTTCAAGCTCACAGACAGATTCACACCCAGAGATGCATTATATATAAATACATGCATGCATGCGTAGCATAAGAGTTGATTGTACCTGTAATGCATCCTCCTTTTTGTCATTACACTAGAGCATTATACAACACAGCTAACAACATCAGAAGCAAAAAGCTTAAAAGCTTGTCTATAATAAGTATGACAGTTCAGATTTTTAAAAATTTATTTTTATTTCTAGCAGGGAAGGGGGATAGCTAATCATCAACTGTTAGCATTTGTAAAAGGGTAACAATTTTTATTGTTAAATCCTGAAAGGTGAAAAATACTCATCCCTTGTAAACTATGTATTCCCTTCCAGTGTAAAATGAGATTCTCATAGTCACCAATCTCATTAAAAGTTAAAACTGTGTCTCCTTAGGATTAGCAAGGAATAAAAGGGTAAGAATGAGGTGTCTATGAGAACTATAGCTATTGACATCATTGACCTATAAATACGTCCTCTTCAAGTTGATATACAGCAATTCATTACCCCTGTTTTGATATAATTGCTATTACTGAAAGCCCTTTGCTTCCAAGTGTTAATACAATTGCAGTTCATATTTCAGTTTATCTGCCAAAAAGAAAGAAACTAATTTCTAAATATTTGATCATGAAAGTTGTCCTCAGCTTTTACATAGATAATTTAGTCAAATAATATCAGATAATCTTAGAGCAGATTTAACAGGAAATTGCTAGGGACTCCATCTAAGCAGTATCCATTTGCACTTATATAAATGTACTGAATGTGTAGGAAGACTTTGACAGCTTGCCATATGTGATTTCATTCTGTAGCCTACCTACTTTACCATAAAAAGTTATATCCTTTGAAGCATTGCCAGAATTACTTTAGCCCAGTAGATATGCTAGATGTGCCCTTTAAAAGCCATATCATTTCCTTTCTACTCTGACTAGTTCAATGTAGCATCTGCTCAACTAAATTCCTTTGAAGGTTAAAACCAAAAAAACCCCTGTATTACAGCTCACAGAGATGTCCAGCATTGAATGAAGACCGCGGATGCAAAAGAATAAATATGAATTAAATGCTACTACAAAAGAGAATCAGAAAACTATCAGCTATCATGGGAATATTATAATTATACGCACATGGAATAAATATTTGCATTTCAGGATAGGTAAGCATTTTATTTAAAATAATAATAATCCCCAAATTTTATACTTCACTTATGTTGATTGTTTATATGCAAATTCTGATATTGCTGTGACATGGGTGCCAATGCCATAATAAAGATTATCACACAACAGCAACTTGATTCAAAATAGAAAATATAAGTATGTATATAAAATGTCCTTTAAAATCTTTGGGTTTTGCCATTCTTTAAAAGACACGATGCTATTTTCACAGTACCTTCCCAGGTGTTCTAGATGATAATGAAGGGATGTCCATATCATCTAGTATCACAAAGCAGCTCTGACATTTTAGAAATATCTTCAGTTTAGCTTCCTTAATTTCCAAAAATGCTATTTGAGATTGAAGACTTGTATTTTTACTAAAGATCTGAATGAATTCCAATAATGATATTATTTTCTTGTCTGCACAATTGAAAAGGTTTCAAAACATATTAAAATGACAATGTCCTTTCCTAGTCCCTTGAAACCCTGCAGTGTCAATTTTAATTAACAAACTGTAAAAGTTACATTTATATATCTGGGATGTTTTTCCAATTTCACTTCTTATTTCACATGAATTTGCACCCTCACTATTTATCACAAGAACATCATAAGAATGCAGAATGGACTGCGTCAAAACTAACATCACTATCCAAATTAGGTACAGCACTAATGAGTTTATACCAGTTAAACAGCTCCTAACCACTCAGAACAGCATAAACATAATTTGTTTTATGTCTGTGTATCTTAGTGGCCTTCCATCAAATGCTTAAGTTCTTTTTTTGCAGTCACAAGTGTAGATAAACCAAGAGGAGCTGAATGATATCAAAAAAGAAGAGGAGAAAAGAACAAGTATTAAGGAACCAGCTTTGACTTAGCCAAACAAAACATCTGGAATAGTGTTTGTCAGCTTGTCCAATTTGAAGTGTATTAAATTCTTTCTGTAGAACCATTTCTGCCGAAATGCAGGAAAAATAAATCCTTAAGCTTGCAGTAAGCATGAAAGTGAGGCCCATCTCAGTGGAACTCTCTCTACAAACTGGAATTTGCTTATGTGTATTTCAGTGACTGAATTACTTTCTATTTTCAATTCTTCCTATGAATTGCCTTTTGATGGGAAGGCTCAGTATGCTTAAGCAACAATACATGACAACTGAATCTGGGAGCTAACAAGGAAGACAGACTGAATCAGAAGATGGGAAACAGATGGCTTTAAAACAAAAATATCGTAATTGTTCACCCCTCCCAAATAAACAACTGATCGAATGTATACCTAACACATAGCAAAAGTTTTAGACAACCACTCTGACCCTGAAGACTGTCAGGTGCTTGGAATGCATCTCAGTGGTTAGACACTACCTCAGCTACACAACAAATAAAGTCACTGTAAACAAAGTATATAGCATTTACAGTTAATGTAGGAATCCTTTAAAATCCATTAACAAAATGCTGATTCTGGTTAACTCAATCCAAATAGATACATTTGGAGACAGGACAAAGAAATCAAGCTATCATATGACCAAAATATTTAAAAACAGGCAACCAATCTATAATCAATTTAGGGAACAAAACCAGAGTAATCAAACATCTCACATAATCAAAGCACAGGGACAGAGGAATTGCTAGATAACTTCCAGAAAGTCTCTTTATTCCCAGCATAACATAAGCACCATGCTTACAATATATAGTAAAATGAGAATCATTCAAAAACCTGTAAAATCTTTTCATTGACTTGCAGACTGCAGATCAGACTCATGTCGGGTCAGGAGAAACAAATGCAGGAGGGAAATCTACTGTTTCTCCAACTCCATTAAAGAGTTTTAAAAAAGGAAGCATCTCTTCCTACAAACTATAAGTCATGGTTCAGATACGTTGCCTAGGTATGTTGAAGGAACATTTTTACACTATTCACCATATCTTTCCTGTGCATAGAATCTATGATTCTATTTTACATTGTGGAAGTTGAACAAGAACACATGGATAGCTCCATCATCATTTAAAGAATGTCAGGAATGTATATAGCTTTGTATTTACTACCTACACATGAATAAATGCTCTCCTGAAAGAGGCATCTTTCTGAAAAGCAGTATGAAAAGGTATGGACTATATCTCACCATATTGCTATATCCTAATTCAGCAGTCCTCAACCTAGAAAATACTCATCACCCAAAAGACCCAAAGACAGACTCTTAAACACAAAATAATTAATGTAGGTAATAACACTGTCATACACTTTATTAGCAGAAGGCCAGATTTATTATTGCAAAAGCTTCAAAAGTTATCTGGAATGAAGTATGAGCATGATACACTGTATCAGTTTATAGATGCAAGTGATCCCACTCAACTAGAGCAATGAGCTAGTATTTTCCCTATATTACATTTGCCAAACCTTACAATTTTATTGCCAGCCATGTGAGGTTTGATTGTAACTTCAAAGGACTGTCTAGAGAATCATGATATTCCCAGGCATCTCTTAAATATAAACTTCTAGCATTCATGGTAGCCAATGGGAAAAGAAGAGTTGACAATATAAAGCCACAAAGGCTGCAACCCCCCCAGAATATTAATAAGCCTTTCCAAATATTATATTCATACACCTAATGACTTGAAACCAGCCTTACTATTTGAGATGATGCTGCGGCATGAGTTTGGAATATCAAGGATTGGCAAAATTTAGTTTGGTTGGTGAGGAAGAAGCAGCATGTCTTCTGGTCCTCAGTTGCTGAGTAGGGGCTGTTGTTGCTGTGTCTCTTCCCTACCTTCTCCTTCCTGTCTGCTCACATATGGGAGAGGTTTCCTTTGTCTCTCTCACACATTTTGATTCCCTTTCCCTCCAACATATGCACATGCTTCCTGTCTCTAGAGAAAATAGTTCTTGCACTTAGACACATCTCCTCAGTTTTGATGCAAGGTATTTTCTCTTTCCTTTCTGTCTTAAATTTCTAACTCTGGGCAAAGGTGTTTTTTCCCCTGACTCTTTCCTTTTGAAAGGGAAAATGTCCTACTTCTCTTCTGCCTCACCTGGTAGCCAGAATTATGTTGGTGCTGCCTTGCTGGCTTTGGCTATGGCAGCACTGCTACAGCACGCTCCATCTGCTCCCAAACCACTTAACTACATCTTCAATGGAACTGCAGTGTTCTGTGTGCTATGATGGGTCCTGATGGCAGACCCTGATAGCATAGCTTGTAACAGGGAGTTACATCGGCTCTTCTCTGGATTCGTCTGCAGAGGGTGCTTCTGTGGCAGTGCCATGAGAACAGTAAGCAAATAACTTCCAAGGGGAGCTGAATTACTCAGGATTAATGCAGGTAGTTCTGAAAGTAGGAGCAAACAGCAGAAAGAACTTTTCATGTGACTGCTGTTGAAGAACTTTGCTGAGTCACTAAGACAAAGTAGAGGTTCACAGTCAGCCTGGCAAGTTTTCTGATCCTTTTTCCCTGTCCACTAGGCGCAGAAATCAAGCTGGGTTCCTTTACCAGAGAGCTGGTGCCAGCCTCTGTGCAACTGGAAATATGTGCGGAGGATGTCTCAGATGGCATCCTGGTTCAAATGCCAGAAGGAAATTCAGGGAAACATAAGGTTAAAATGTTAAGGCAGCATAGGTCTATTTTAATGCTGAAGATGAACATGGAGTGACAAAATATAGATTAGCATTGAAAGAGCAATAGCACATGGACAGGATTGTCCTGAATCTCCACTGCAAACTTTGGGGATTAAGCACCATCAGCCTTTGACTTGAAGGTTCTCTTGGCCAGATCCCCCACTAATTATGCGGTGAAGACCTTCTCCACAGAATTTGGAATGCTTCTCTCTTACCATTCCATTTGGACTGCCCTCTTCCCAGAAGAGTATTCCTCTAACTGAAAACAGAACATGTAAAGCCCTGACTGAGACTGTAATAATACAAGATGCTGGCAAAAGCAGATTAAGACATACCTCCTAACCTTATTATGAGCTGCTTGTTCCTGAACTTGTGCCATCATATGCAACCCTTTAGTTGGACTGGGAGAACCATCAGTAAGGATTTACAGTGGAAGGTATCACTGAACTGATCTGAGTTTAAAATCTTTTAAAAAATTTTTTTGCAGGGTTATTTTTTGCCAAGACCCATTCAGTGACTATGTTTTAAATACACACAATCTTTTTTATAATTTCATAACCTTAAGGAAAACCTTGAGTTTCTGTGATCTGAACCACCCCTTCTGAAATGCTTGGAATGGGAATTCTGCTGACTGAAACTGCACTGTTTCACTGCTAATAAATCCTGAATTATTTCATACATCGCAGAATATTTGAGACAAGATTTTCACTTGCATCTTGTAAGCATTTGAAAGGATGTTTTCTTACTATTCATCAAAATACCTTAATTAGAATTT